>BQNB010014011.1:0-75985 GCA_026074375.1 Tanacetum coccineum | reverse complement strand
AGCTTCAATAAGCTCTTGTTTTACTAAAGCAATATAAACTTTTCTATAGCTTATAGTGTTTAAGATATTTTCACTCAAAATCTACCCCTAAAATACCTCAGCTTAACTTGAAAGATAAGCCAAACCTGGATGGACTTATATGACCATATTGGCTTGTTTTGAAACAAGCTAAAGCTTGTTGATAAGCTCTTAAGAGCATTTATTCCCTTATTTTGAGCAAAGGGTTTTGTAAGTTTTCACTTTTCATATTTTAGCTTATTTACTGTTAGCTTATTTACTGCTTATTTACTGCTTATTTTAGTTCTTATCTTTGCTTATTAATGATTGTTAATGCTTATTGTTGCTTGCTTTTTGATTGAGTCTCATTTGTCTAAATTTTTCATTAAATCTGTTAAGTTTTAGCTTAAAACTACTTATAAGTGGTTGAAATTTGCTTATTTGTTCTTATATTACTAAGATCTTAATCTGTTTTCATAGTTTGACGCTTAAAAAATCTTCTTTCAGTTTAAAAAAATGGTTTTTAAATTTTTAAAAGGGTGTTTGGGATAAGCAGCACTAACCTTAGTTAGTGTTGTTTGACCACTCATTGGTCATTAAACCAACTTTGTTAAGCTCAATTTTGGTCTTATGATCTGTTTTAAAAATGTTTTAAAGCTTAAATCTTAGTTTTGTATTGTTGTCTATTAAATGTTTGAATCTGAGGTGTTTTTATTTTATAATCAAGTTCATTTGCTTAGATTTGATTAAGTGTTGTTTGATGTCATTTACATGCTTGTTTTAACTCATATATGCAGTATAATGGGTTTGGTCAAGTGTGCAATTGACTTGTAGGTTTTAGTCAAATTCTGTCCAAGTTTTCTTTCCTTTTCCAAGTCTTTAAGTCCACTTTGCAATGGAAATTTTTAGTTAGCTTAAGCTTGTTTTAGAGTCTGATTTTGATAATATAAGCTTATATGATGTCAAGCTTAATCTGTTTTATCTTTTTAAGTTTTTATATCAGCTTTTGGTTAGCTTAATATAGGGCTGCAATAACCCATTTTTTCTTAAAACCCAAAATCAGTAGTTTAAGCCCTTTTTGCATTTACAGTTCCTAGCTTTATCCTTTAGGTATTTTAGCTTATTTTTGATCATTTGTGCTTATTAAGTTTAGCCTTAAGTCTATTTTAGCTTATTTTCTTTTCTCATTTGCTTATCAAGTCTAAAAAAATCGAAACAGTTTTGCTATTTAGTCATATAGTTTAGTTTAGTGTTTATGTCTTTCTAAGTTAGCTTATTTATGTGCTTATTATTAAGATTCAGAAAAAGTTCTAGTTATAAAACTTGCTTATTTTCATGTGCTTTTTAAGTTTTTGCAAAAACTTTTTAAAAATAAAAGTTTTACAAAAAACAAAGTCCAGGACTCGAACCTGTGACCTTAGCCTTTTATAACAACACCTCAACACCCTCACCCTTTTACCATATACGCCGCTTATTAGGTTAGGTCAAAGGATTTATAAGCTTATTTGACCTTGGGCTAAGCTTTTAGAAGCTTATGTGCAAATTTTGAGTTTAGGATTTAAAAGTTATAGGCCTTTTTTGTAATCTTATCACCTTTTTAGCTTATTTCTGTGCTTATTAGTGAGTTTCATATTCACAAAAGTTATTATTTTGAGCTTTTAAATAAATTTGTAAAAAATAGCAAATAAAAAACATTGGGCAGTATAGGGAAGCCCCAGGATCGAACCCGGGACCTCAACCTTAACCACCCAACATTTTTAACACACACTCCACTACCATCTGCCCTTGGTTCTTTTTCGATTTATACTTGCATTATTTAATTTATAAGGGCTTTTAACCAGTTTAAGCTTTCAGCTTATATTTGCTTTATTTTTTAGCTTATTTCGTTCAGGCAGTTTTCTAGTTAGTATTTTTTTTTAGGATTCCTCATAGTTAAAAGTACTTCTTGATTTTTTTAGACTTTTATAAAATAGTTTAATATTTTTAGATTAAAAGCGTTTTTAATTCATAATAAATTAAATAAAAGTCCAAAAAATATAATTCTTTTTTAAAAAAAATTTATTTATTATTTATGTCTTTTAAAAATTAAATTTGCATTTCTAGGGTTAAAATTTGATGTTTTACGTTTTTAGGTTGCGTTTTTAAATTCCCGTTAACTTTTTTAGTTCAAATCTTTAACTGCTTTAGTTGTTGCTTTCCTTTGTATTGTTTTTGCTTTATATTTATAGAAATTAGAATCCAAATCAAAAATCTTAATCCATTCAAAATCCCGATCACAAATTTCAACACGAAGTTTAATTCACACCTCGTTGGAACAAAAACGACCCGGGAAACGACTAGAAGGGGTTACTTTTGAAGTCGATACTTTCGGAATTATATTTTATTTGTGAGTTGGTTTTTTGCCTAATTCACCTATATTATATATATATATATATATATATATATATATATATATATATATATATATATATATATATATATACATACACTATTGACTACGATCAATTTTTGGCGCCGTTGCCGGGGAGGAGTCTTAAGAATTTCAAGTGAAGTTTGCAGATTAGTTTTTGAAGACCCTTCCTTGTGAAGTTATTATTTTTTGTGAATATTTTCAAATAAAAAAAATTAAAAAACAACAAAAGAAATCGAGTTGTCATTTGTTATAAACGGCTCACCTTTAGATTACAAACTATAAGAGAGGTATAAGGAGGGTCGATCCGACGAACTTCGACCCGAAAGGAGAAGGTTTTTAATAGCTTCGCGCTTTCCCGCTCCTCCGCTTCTTTGTGCGTATTCTAGAGAGCTACCGTGTGCAATTTGACTTCCGGTTACCAAAAATATTGTGTTTGTTTTTAATAAAAAAAATTAAAAAAATAATTTTCTCAAAAAATATTCTTCTTTATCTCCCAATGGTTTAATTCTCATGGAATCATCCGACCAATTCATCTGTTTCTTCTATGGAAGTCTGAGTGATGAATATGGATGTCCATGTTCTACTTGTGAGTTATGCGGAAACGACGCTCATTATGGTTATGATTGTCCATCACAAGTTCCGTTTGTTTACAATCAGGACCCGTGTTTTAATCAAAACCTTGATAATTTTTCACAAACTTCACCAAGTTTTCCACAACAATATCTTTGTTGTGAAGACAACGGGGGTCCTCATGCGACTTTTGAGTGTCAACCGATGAATCAAAATTTCTATGAGCCCAATTTTTGCTATAATTCTAATTCTTCTGGTTTTGACCAATTCCAACCCCCGCATTATCCCGTCATTCATCAACCTTGTCAAGAAATAAGTATGGAAATGTTGCTTGCTAGAGAGAAACTAATAAAAGCTATACGAACCTGTTTGAAAAATAATAATCAACCTCCTGAAGAAAAGAGTATTGCAGTATTGCTTGCTGAGAAGAGTATTCTTACAGTTATGAAAACTTTAGAAGAAAAGCAGAATGATACAGAAAGTATGCAAGAATTGTTGCTTCAACTCTGTAAAGATTTACAAACTCTTGGTAATACTTCGAATCAACTAAAGCAGGAAGAGCAAGATAGTTCTTAATATTGGAAGCCTCCCGTTTACTATTCTAAAGATGATGACGATTTCTACAGAGAGAGTATTGATGAAACTCCTCCATCAGATGCAATCACACCCGACTTACCAATTACGGACTCTCTCGTAATGGAGGATGAGCATCTTGACACTATTCCGGAAACGGATTCGGATGAAGAAATTGAGTCTAGTGTTAAGAACCTTAACCTAACCCCAAGTGAATCCGAGGATTTATCCGATTACGTAAGCGAATGTGATTTTCCTTTTTGTGATAATTCTCTCGATTTTAACAATGATTCTGAGATTTTCTCTAATCCTCTCTTCGTTTCTAATGCCGATTATACCTCTAGTGATGACGAGTCATCTTCTGAGGAAGATGTTCCGGTAGAAAATTTTAAAATTTACTCGAACTCTCTTCTCGAATTTGATGAAGAAATCTTTTCTAGTGAGATTAATCCATGGGCCTTGGGCCGGACTAGATTACTAATCTAATCCTTATACTAACTACGAGCTAAGACTTGTTACAACTTTGGAAGTGACCGACACTTTTCGTGTTTCCAACATAACATGATAACTTCCCCTAAGATTGATTTCCTTCTCGAGGAGTTCGCCGGTGAGCTCGCTCTTATCAATCCAATTCCACCAGGAATTACTGAAACCAACTTTAATCCGAAGGAAGATATTCGTCTTATTAAGAAGTTATTATATGATGATTCATCTCCTCGACCTCCGAAAGAACTTAATTCTGAAATTTCTGATGCCATGATCGAATCTTTCTCCTCATCTCCTATCCCCGTGAAGGATAGTGACTCTCTTATGGAGGAGATCGATATATTTCTTGCTGCGGATGACTCGATACCACCGGGTATTGATAGTGACGGCTATGACTCTGAAGAGGATAATCCTTTTCTTGAGTATGAGCCCGATCCGAGCGAGTTGACTAGAGTTGTTATGGAAGATATTTTTGGAGAACCTAGAGTTCATATACCTAATGTTTTACCCACCCATCAATCCCTTTGTCAAGATCTGGACTTCACTCTTTCTACTGATTTCCGCGGATCCGATCTTGTAGTTTCTTTTCCTTCCAGTAATAGAAACAAGACTTTCGTTCCGGGAATATCTATTGAAGTACAATCCAAGAGATTTCTATCACTAAATAAATTTTCTATCTCATTCATCAGTGATTCTCTTTCTCCAGTGCTTGAAACTTTGCTCCTATTTTCATTCGAAATTGAGGACAAAGTTTTCAAGCCTGGAATTCTTATTTCAAAAGAGGAGAAATCTCCTCATCTCTTATCTCATCGGGGCTTTAAAGCTTTCAAGATCATTCATAATTTCCTTAATGAAAGCCCGATGATGATCTATAGAGGGGACATGCCAATCTTGGATGTTCCTTATCTCCATTTCTATCCTCCTTGACCAAATCAAGTATGGGGGGTCGAGTCAGGCTCAAGACTCGGTTAACAAAAATAAGCGCTTCTCGGGAGGTAACCCGTGTTTCTGTTTAGTAATAGCATCTTATATTTCGTTCTCGGTACTTTCTTTTCCCTATTATGGAAACCTCGGCTCCGACTTCGGATATGTGGCGTAAAACCATATGACGAATATGAGTTGCCAGTAGGAGAATCGCCACCCGAGATATATTCATTTGATGCCCTCGCACAGCTAGCCATGTTTTTATTATTTATTATCTTCGTATGTTACCCGTCTAAGTTAGTGATACTAGTTTGTAGGTATAAGTAGACGACAAGTGCTCGACTCTCTTACACGTGACGCAGTGATAACTCGGCAATTTAGTCACGTGATCTGTACCCGCGTATTTACGTATCATCAATTGGCGCCATCCGTGGGACACGAACATTTTCCTTCTTATTTTCTCTTAAAAGAAACGGCTCGTGCACTCCACAAGGGAAACGAAAATGACGACCGGAGGCGAACCATTTGTTGCACCCATCGAGAAAGAAGCTAACACTTCTAGCGATCCAAATATCACGTTTGTTGTTGCACCAAATACCCATTCCATTGAAGAACCTTTGAACACGACTTCTGAACTAAACCTAACGACCCTGTCTTACAGTTTATAGTTCAGAACCTTGATCGGGTAAACGCCATGTATACCGCGTTCACCCATGTGCGAAAAGATGTATCGCATCGCTCGTTACCTACCAGCGAGAATCCATCTGGAGAGCCATGTAACTTTGATTCGGAAGAAGCACACACGAGCAAAGCCATGGGAAAACTTTTGTAGAAAATGACGAAGTGGAACTGTTAGCCGTAATTATATTAAGTCAAACAAGAATGTTATCGGTCTTAGAAAGTCAAACTAGATCTTGTATTGTAATAGGCTAGTCGGGTTCAACAGGCTTGGATTGTAATCTAATATTGTCCGTGTTTCGGGCTCAAAGCCCAAGTTATACCAAGCCCGACCCAAGTTACAAGCCCATAAGCCACCTAGCATGGCATGGGTATAAATATCCCTTCACCACACTTGGTGAAGGGTGTTGGTTACATTTCACTTCACTTGTAACTTTCCCATTCTCTCTCTAATCTAGTTTCTCTCTCTACTTTCTCTCTCTAAGATTTCTTCTCATTTTCTAGCATCTTGGTATAAATTATTGTTGTGTAATGGATTAAACTAGTGGGATAACAAGCCGAAATAAGAACACTACCTCTTGCCGGCTCACAACCGATATGGTATTCGTTTAAAGGGTGGAGGTAATAATAATAATAAAAATTGTGGGCTGATAAAAGTTTACTGCCTCTTGCCGGCTCATAACCGATGTGGCAGTCTTCGAAAGAAGGCCCATAGTAAGAATAATAATTCGAGACTGATAAAAGTTTGCTGCATCTTGCCGGCTCACAACCGATGTTGCAGCCTTCAAAAAGGTTGATGATCATCGAGGTCGAAATAAGACTCCTAGACCATGGTCGGCTCGCATACTAATATGGCAGTTGTTTAAAGGACTGAGGTCTAATAATGTTGCAATAATAATAATAATAAAGCCAAATTTCGACTCCGGGGTTATCTAAATAGGATAACCCTTAAATCATGCGAAATTAGAACCTTAATGTGGACCTTATTCTCACCATATCGTCTCTTTAGGAAAGGATTTCAAACTAATTATGGTCTAAACCGGGTTTACTTTATATGAATAAGAATTTAATTTATTTGTCACCAATAATAAGAATAAAACCTTTAGAGGACTTAGGAATAAGGGAGCGGAAAGTAGCTATGCATCCACAATTAGCATTTATGAGTAGTGTTAGCATCTTAACTTGTATTTAACAATGATTTTGTTTTTAAGCTTGGTTTGGGGCGGGTGAAAAATCAAGGACGATGAATTTATCCTTTTAGTATTTCTTGTTCCGTAAAGTTATGATATGTATGAATGATAATAAATGCATAAAAATGGTAAAACGGGGAGCTTTTCAAAACTAGTGATTTCTTAATCCCCTTAGATGAACACTTAGCTACTTTTCGAGGTAAATTAGTCTAAGGGGTGGAAATTTTTAGTTTTCTAAGTGTGTTTATGACATTGCGTAAGGACACGACAATAGCTTAGTATGGAGGATTTTGGTATGTGCTTAAATACACATACCTTTTACCTAATAAAATGAGCTAAAAAGACCAATAATGAACGAAAATGACATAAAAATGCAATGTATATGTGTGTTTTGTAATTTATGTCTTGCAGGTAAACGGATATATCAAATATGGATAAAAAACGAAGCAAAACGGACAAAACCGAGCACGGGAATGAAAAGAGCATGAGAAAACAAAGCTGAAGGCATATTTATCTTTAATGGGCCAACCCGTACCCATTTTAATAGGCTGGGTCAGCCCATTAAGATATTATAGTCACTAAACCTAAAACCAAAATGCCTTAACCCATTTAACCAAAATCCATTTCCATTAAATCAAAATCCAGGCCCAAAACCATAAACTAAGCCCAAGTAAAAAAAACGGGTCAACACACTTTTATAAAACACCGGTTAAATAATCAAAGTTTACTGTTTATCCCTTTACCCCTTTTCCCTCCATTTTCATTTTCACCCCAAATGAAATAGCAGGGTAAAATCAATCCACACACACGCTCTCCCATCCTTCTAGAAGTACAATCCTGACACCTCTGACATCCTCCATGTCCACGCTGGCAATCCCTAGGAGTTTGATTGGCTAATGGTACGTGTTAATGATCCAACGACTCAAAAGATGATGATTATTAGGCGGTTAAGATTGGAGGGCTATGATTGAAGAATAGGACGCTCCTCCTTAGTCTCAAGATCCTTCCTTGCATCACTATAAATAGAGGAGTCCTCATACAGTAGAAATTGTCTAGCATTTTATAGTTGTAGTAGCTTGTTTTAGCTTATTTAGTAATTTAGCTTAATGTTCTTTTTATAAATGTAATTTCCTTATGAAATCCTTGTAATCTCTTAAATATTAATAAAAAGTTTAGTTTTATTTTTAAAGTTTAAATTCTGTTTTCCTTTCAATGCTATTATTGTGTTCAAAATGATTAAATAAGCTCATTGCCTTCTAAGCTATCACTTATTCAATTAAGCTTGTTTTAAGCTTAACTTAATAAGTTCATCACTCAAATTGTCTCAAAATCCATTGAATAGGCTGTTTGGGATGATAAGTCAGAAATGGATGGGCTTTTGGCTTCCTTACCAGCTTATCTCTGATAAGCTGGAGCTAGTTGATAAGCTCTTTTGAGCATTTAAGTCACTGTTTAGCGGGGACAAATGTACTATCTGTTTTACTTTAAATTTAGCTTATTGTCTAATTTGCTTATTTTCTGCTTATCCTTTGCTTTTCATTTTGCTTAATTTGTACTTATTGCTGCTTATTGATGTTAATTTTGTTTAATAATAGCTTATTATGTCCATTGCTTAGTCAAAATTAGTTTTTAAGTGTATATGCCTAGTTATAGTTAAAATAGCTTATTATGTTTGCTCTTTCAATAAGTTCTTATTTTATCTAGGAATTTGCTTATTTGTCTTTCATTTGCTTAGTTCATAATCTGTTGTCAAGAACCAAGGCTTTTTCAAATCTGTTTAAGCTTAAGAAAGTTGGATCTAAAAACTTAAAGAGGTGTTTGGCACAAGCTTAAAACTGCTTGTGTTGCTTTTGGTCATTAGGACAAGTTTAATAAGCTCAAATTAAGTCTTAGGGTTAAGTTTTAGTAAGTTTAGTATTAGTTTAAATAAGTTTGTAGTCTATTTTATAAATATCTTAAAATCTGCATTTAAATAGTTTCCTAAACTGCCTTTTTAAGTTAAGTCTTTTATTATGCATATCAGGTGTAGTTTTTATATTTAATTTGGCTCAAAGTGTACCAAAGTGAATCTGTTTTGGCTTGGTTCAGTCTTTTGAGTCCAATTGTCAAAAATGGTCAAGTGATTTTAAGGTTTAAAGGCCTTTTTATGCAGATCAATCTAGGACAAATCATAGGTTAATTTAGGTTGAGTTTTGTTAATTTTAGCTTATTGTAGTATGGGTTTAAACTGTTTCAAGTTTTCAGAGTGTCAAAGTAGATTTTGTGTCTTAAAATTAAGCTACAAAAAAGGCATTTTAACTCAAAAAATAGTAGTGTAGTCTGCCTTCTTCAATTTCCTTTTCTATCTTATTTTTCTTAGCTTATTTGCTCATGTCTTGCTTATTTGTGTTCCTTTAGTCCTAGTCTAAATCTGTTTTCCATTTTTGGCTTATTTCTTTTGCTTTTCAGTGCTTAGAGATTGCTTAAAAGTAGTGGTTTAGCCTTGTGGTCTGTTTTAAATTTTGCTGTCTGTGTGCCTTTTTAATGTTTTATAACTAATTGATTTTGCTTATTTCTTTCTCCTTAGTGCTCATAAGGTCTAGGAGTAAGTCTGTTTTAGCTTATTTTGTTTTACCCTTAGCTTATTTAGTCCTAAAAAGCCTAGCAATCTCTAAATGTGTTTAAGTCCTTAATAAGCAATCTGTCCCTTTCAGTTAGCTTTTTCTAGCTTAATCTTTTAACCAATTTTCTTAAAGTCAGCTTATTTGTGTTCACTAAGTCCTGAACTCTATCTGTTTTTAACTTTTTAGCTTTTTACTTTAGCTTATTATGCTTTTATTTTAGCTTAAAAACTGTCAAAAATCCCTTTAAGATCTATTTTAGTGTCTGCTGTCTTTTAGCTTATTCAGTGTTTTACAGCCTATATTGTCAGCTTATTTTTGGTCCTATATGCTTATTGAGTCTGGTATTTAATCTGTTTTTAGCTTATTTAGTCTAAACAGTCTTAACTTGGGCTTAACAATTTTAAGTTAAAATTGTCTGATTTAATTAAGCTTCTTCTAGCTTATTAATAAGTTTCAACAAAAAGTTTCTTTATTAAAGTTTCTTATTTTTGTCTTAAGTTTAGCTTTTAAAAAAGAAATAGTTTCAAAAAAAAAAATAAAACACAACCCCAAACTAAAAAAAAATAAAAAAAAAAAAAATAAAAAACCCCACCCTCCTTAAAAAAAAAAAAAAAGAAAATTAAAAAAAATGTTTTCATCAAAAAGGAAGTCACATGTTTCGAACCTGTGACCTCCCCCTTAACTCCCAACACTTTAACACACACACCCTTTACCATCTGCCCTTGGGTCTTTTTCATTTAATATCATGCACCATTAAATATTTATAGTCATTTTTAGTTTTAAGCTTATTTGTGCTTATTTGCTTTTTAACAGCTTATTAGGTTTAGCTTATTTGCCCGTTTTATTTTTCTTACATTAGTAATACTTTAAAGCACTTTTAGTTTATTGCTTGATTTTATTAAAATAGTTTAATATTTTTAGATTAAATCTGTTTTGAATTCATAAAAAATTAAATAAAAGTCAAAAAAGTATCATTCTTTTTTCTAAAAATATTTTTTTATCATTTAGAACTGTTAGAAATTAAATTTACATTTTTAGGGTTAAAATTTGATAATTTAGGTTTTTGTCGCGTTTTTAAAATATCCGTTATCGATTTAATGGTTAATGTTTTAATTGTGCCTTTTTAGATTAGCGTGCCTTAAATTTACTTTCCATTTGCGTTATTAGAATTAGAAACCAACCCCAAATCTTTTACGATAATCAAGCTCGATTCCCGACGTAAACGTGAATTTCTATTCACCTCTCACTGAGGAGAACGATACCCGTGTTGATTACTTATTATTCTTTCATAAAAATAATTTGTATGATACTTTGCTTACGTATATGTATATGTATTTTATTATATATATTATATATATATTTGAAGGTTATTTGTTTGATACGTATTTAGACGAATATCACTTGTTAATGTCCATTCATTTAATTTTAACCAGACAAATGAACTAACACGGACATTTAAACAAATAACTTTTCTTGTTCATGTTTATTCATTAACAAATAAAAACCGATTTTGATGTATGAGTCTCAATTTAAAAAACTATGCCTACCAAAAAAATCAGCAATTTGTATTTATACTTAACCTGGCAAAGATTATTGCTAGTAATCGTGAATTTATGCCTGGTTTACCCTATACTACACCCCATCCACACTATTTGCAATATATATTTCCAACAAACTCACCTAGGGTCAACATAATGCAAATTATAAAACTAAAAGGTCCCATCTACACCACATATATAAATAGGAATAAGTTTGTTTCTTATACCAATGTGGGACTCAACGTCTAAAAAAAGTATTCAAAAATGTTGCTCAAGCGACGCAAAAACTATAAACAAACAAGAGTAATATTTATGTTTCTTATACATTGATTTATTTTTTAAAGCTAGAAACTGATATCGAACTTGAATGCGGTTATTTAGCGGCAATACGATTGGATGTATCATCTCTACTTACTAGAGGTGAACATTTTAGGGTTTTTTCAAAACTAAACCGGTTTTGACTAAAATCAGTTTGGCTAAAAACCGGTTTTTCATATTGAAAATGCTTAAACGGTTCGGTTAGTCAACCGGTTTAACCGGTTCTTATGTAACCGGTTTGGTTAAAAACCGGGTTTCACCGGTTTACAAACCGGTCCGGTCGATTTCTCTTATACGGGTTATGAAACTGCCGGTTCGGTTTGAAGAAAACCGGTTTTGGTTTTTTCCCGGTTCGATTCATAAACCGGTTTTTTTGTACACCTCTACTACCCACTAAAATAACGTTTGATTGGTTGAAACATTAAGTGAACAAATATTTAGGACATCTCAAACTAGAAATCTAGACATTTAATTTGGGATGAGGGAATATATAAATTTTGTAACTATATTAATTGATACCTTCTCACACTCACTCGCTCGGGATGTGGGTACATGCAAGAGTCAAGCTGCAATTGGTATTATAGCGGATAAGCTAAACAACTTTAGATAGATAGAAAAAAAAATTGAACATAAAGATAACAACATTTCATACAAAAACATATGGACTAACTACTTAAAAAAGAAAACATAAGATCCCCTAAGAATCTTTTACCTAGTAGAGGAAAACGAAAAGTGGGGACTTTTGCGATGCCTCTAATTTTTTACTGATTTTGAATATACGTTTAATTAAAAAGCTTAAATATTTCCAAATTTGGCATTATTTTGGTGAAAAAATCTGATGGAAGAAAAAAACACATAAAAATATATGTGTCAAATTTATAAAAACAAAAACTTAAAGAAAGATGAGGTAATTAATAAAACTTTAGTGGTTTAATTTTGAATAAATTATATAGAGTTATGTGTAAATTTATAAATTTACAAATTTTAGAGTTAAGTACATTTTTGGTCCTTGTGGTTTGGTGCGTTTTTCACTTTTGGTCCAAAATTCAAAAAAAGTTTGGTTTTGGTCCAAAAGACATAGTTTCGTTCCACTTTTAGTCCAAAAGACATAGTTTCGTTACACTTTTGGTCCAAAAGACATAGTTTCGTTTCACTTTTAGTCCAAAAATTTTAGTCCAAATTTACGGAATTGGAATCTCTAATAAGTGGATACGAAACTATGTTTTTGGACCAAAACCAAACATTTTTTGAATTTTGGACCAAAAGTGAAAACACACCAAACCACAAGGACCAAAAATGTACTTAACTCCAAATTTTATTATAACTTAAGAAAAACAAATAACCCCTTAAACTTTCATATAACTTATAAACAGAAAAAATAAAAATTATATATATATATATATATATATATATATATATATATTATATTTAGATATTTTAAATCTAATATATATTTAAAAAAAATAATGTACAAGCCCCGTGCGTGCACGAGAATTAAAACTAGTTTTCATAAGACTACAAGTCTTTAATTCAACCTCATAATTATGGGTTTACGAGTCATTTATCGATTGGGATTATGTGTGTCTTCTTGC
Source organism: Tanacetum coccineum (assembly GCA_026074375.1). NCBI lineage: Eukaryota > Viridiplantae > Streptophyta > Magnoliopsida > Asterales > Asteraceae > Tanacetum > Tanacetum coccineum. The sequence continues at coordinate 63,103 of BQNB010014011.1, read as the reverse complement.
AATGTTTTACATGATAAAAGCTAATGAAGGATAACCGGTCTGCAAAACTTGACGTCGGAGAATATTGCTAAGATGGTAAGTGAATGCTTTTTGAAGCATACATCGTTTCTCAAATAATATGAAAGTGTTGTCATCTTTTACTTGGACGGCATTAACATCAAGAATTAAAAACGACACGACAAGCATGACAATCATATGCATTACAATTGTATGGTTGAATCATGTAGTATCCTAAGTGATTTAACCCAGCAAGTATAGGTACCTTATGCTAAAACTGATTAACTTCTACACAAATGACGAAGAAGATATATAACATATCAAAATTGTCTTTGTTAGCAGAATAAGAGGACCTTTATCGAACATCAATTCTTAATCCAGAAAAGAGCTTCTACCTAAGTGACCACACCAAACTTTCTGAAAAATGAGGACTTTACTCAATTTGAGTACGTGTGCGAGTGAGCTCAAATCATGTGAAATAGTTAGTTTGACACCCTATATATTATATATACAGTTATCGTTAAAAAAAGTGTTGATAAAATGATTTGTTTCACGAACTTTAACTTTGGACACATTTAACCATATCTATATGATTTATATGTAACTCTAGCTTGTAGGGTTGTGTTCTCTTTATGGGAAATTTTGCAATGAGCTAATGTATGTTTGAGTATGAGCTGGTTTGAAATCATCTTTCAAAGTAAATACTAATTAGAGCATGGAAATAAATAGTTTTGGTTTTGTCCCACACTGGTGGGTTAATAAAATTTATATGTGAGACTTAGTAGAAGTAAAACAAAGTGTATTTATGGAAGTTGATGTTGAGCTAACTTCATAAGCACCTTTTTGAAAATGCTTTTAATGTTCTTGTTGTAAAAATTCATACTACAAAAACATGCTTACAATTTTGTTGGAGTTGGTTTATGGCGCTTTAGAAACCAAATTATGTTTGGAAATGCTCTTTCGAGACGTGATCTCCTCTTTGATGATATCATTCGTGTGTCTTATACATAGCGTGTTAGTCGTTGTAAATTTAATTTTGATTGGACTACTTTGATGAAAAATTCTATTCATTTTAGTTTGTAATGATTTCTAGCTCCTTGCTAGTTTTGTTTTTAAATTAAATCGCCGTTAAAAAAAATTATGTTGCACTTTTTTTAAACATGTCGAGATATTGTTTTGGAATTTTGGTTGATCTAAGGCCCTTAATTTATTTTAGAGCGGATGTTTAGATAGTGAGCTTGCTTTTCATGTATTTCGATGTTTACCCCGACTGTAATAGATCAATTAAATACTCAATTCGTCTTAAAATAATTATTCATTTAAAAAAAACACACAATTTAAGATTGCTAAATATTTTTTTTCCAGAATGAAAGTCTTACCCTTAACCAATTAATTGATTTATCTGTAATAATAACCTCGAGTGACCAATAATATAGCAAACTCGATTAAAATTCCATTTTTACTTTTAATAATGAACAATTGATTTGAGACAACTCGAAAATAAAATGTGAACTATCAATATAGGACGGAGAAAATATATCGATTTAACTTTCATACTATAAATTGGATATTGATGGTTAAAATCTAACCCCATGTTACCACACATACCAAAAGAGAAGGCTCAAGCGGCTCGAAACCAAGCAAATGAAAATATATCGATTTAACTTTCATACTATAAATTGGATATTGACTTGGTGATTACACCATGCTCTTTAGTCTTTATTCATTCATATAAACAAACTTTGTATACAAGCATAGCAAAAACATTTATAGCTTGATCAACAAATAGAGACTGCAAAAAGCAGTGGTAGTCAGTGGTTGTGATTACAATTGGTATGATGGGTTAGGGGTGTGAGAAAACCGAAAAAACCGAATCTAAACCATAAAAACCGAGAAACTGGAAATCGAAAAACCGAAACCGACTGATAAAACCGATAGGTTTGGTTTTTGTCATTTTTTCAAAACCGAAGTTTATGGTCTCGTTTGGTTTTAGAGAGAAAAAACAAACCCAAAAAAACCAAACCTACAAAGTACATATAATCTTAAAAACTCGTGTTTCAGTTGCTTCTTAAATGTCTCATTTATAAAACATAAACATCTATCATCTAAAACTTTTTGTGATCGTTTGTATTTTATTATTATTATTGTGTCAATTTACGACTCATAAACAATTCTTTTATATATTTTCTTTATCATCATTAATTTTTTATTATCATTATTTTGTGTTTCTTATATTATATGTTGCATTAGAAATTCGACCATTGAAAGACGAAAAAACCGATAAACCAAAAACTGAAACCATTAGAAACCGCAATAAACAAACTAGAAACCGAAAAAACCGACAAACCAAACCGAAAATAAACCAAAAACCAAAAAACCGAACCTATAACCGAAACCGAACGGTTCCTAAAAAGCAAAAACCGAACATTTTTGGTTCGGTTTCGGTTTTAGCCATGCTCACCCCAATTGCTGGGCATCAAGCACCAAATTGGTATTTTCCTTAACATACTTGATTCAACAAAGGCCCGTTTAGTTATAAGTTATAATGTTTTCAACAACATCAAAGAGTAGCGTCAAACGTCCATTAATAAGGTATATTTTCAATTGGTTGAACCGATAACCAGATGGTCATAACTGGAAAAAACGATAATTGTTTGAAAAATCCATTTGATGTATGAGATTCAAATTTTTAATAACTATGTTTACCAAAAAAAAGTCAACAATTTGTATAAATTAGCCCTAGTTTATAAATTTATTAATCTGCATATACTAGCCAACAATATCACGAGAGACAATATAATGCAAATCATAAAACTAAAGGTTCCCACCTACACCACATATATAAATAGGAATAAGTTTGTTTCTTATATTAATATGGGGCTGAATACCTCAAACTAATAGTTTTTCATCATCTAGCAATTGTTCTACATCGTTTGCAAGACGTAAAAAAAATGATATCAAAGGATTTTCCCTTTTAAGTGAACTCAACCAAATCATTGATGTGGGCTCATCACTTGGTTATGATGTTAGAGGATGTAAAAAAACTCTAAACAAAATGATCAAAGGAATCAGGATTCACATGGTTGACAAATGAATATTTTGTCAATAAATAGTTGTGGTACGAGGAAAAGAAAAAAACGCATGTGGATAAAGGACCTTTTCCTTAAACACAATGTGCATTTTTTTGGGATTCAAGAATTAAAAATGACTCATCTTGAGCTATTTCGAATTAAATCTATGTGGGGTAACTATGCTTTTGATTATGCTTGTAGTATGGCTCGTGGTCTCTCAGGTGGTCTTATTTCTATATGGGACCCCAATATGTTCTCTAAGAATTCTATTTGGTGTGACGACTCGTTTATTATTATCAAAGGGAATTGGAAGAATGTAGTGGGAGACTGTTTCATGGTGAATATTTACGGCCCACAAGATCATGTTTCTAAACTTGCCTTATGGAATAGACTCACAGACTTCATGCATCACCATAATGGCTCCTATATTATGTTTGGAGACATGAATGATGTCAGAAATGCACAAGAAAGGTTTGGTACTACTTTGAATAGTATTGAAGCTGATCATTTTAACTCTTTCATTGATTCCACAGGTTTAGTCGATCTTCCTATTGGTGGTCGCTCTTTTACTTGGATGAATAAAGCAGATACTAAGCTTAGTAAACTTGATCGCTTCCTTATTTAAGAAGATGTGAGTATTCGGCTCCCAGATGTTCGGATTACTGCTCTCGATAGGTTATGGTCTGATCATAACCCTATCCTTCTTCATATTGACAAAACTGATTTTGGTCCCACTCCGTTCAAATTGTATAACTCATGGCTTCTGAGAGATGGTTTTGATAACCTCATTAAAGAGGAATGGGAATTGCTTGATTCTAATCTCAAATGTCATGAAAAGTTTCGCCGCCTCAAGGATAAGATCAAACAATGGAGCAACAACATCAAGACGTTGGAAAGAAACAGAAAAACCGTGGCTCTTGAGGAAATTAATTCAATTGAGAAAAGGATTGATGAGGGATCCGCTATGCCTTCCGACAATGATCACCGCCTCATCCTTCTTCAAGAAATTGAAAAGATCGATAAGTTTGCTTCAATGGATATTATTCAAAAAGCTCATGTCAAATGGGATATAGAAGGGGATGAAAATTCCAAATTCTTCCATGGGCTCATCAACCAAAAAAGGCGGAATCAGATGATCAATGGGATTATGGTTGAAGGAAATTGGATCACGAACCCTTGTTTGATCAAGGATGCCTTCCTTCAATTCTATAAAAGGAAATTCCAAGCTCAAGATTCACAGGTTATGTTCTCTAACCTTCCTCATTCTCATTCCCTTAATTGCATGGATCGAGAAACTCTTGAAAGACAGGTTACCCTTGAGGAAATTAAGGAAGCCGTTTGGGATTGTGGAAGTAGTAAAGCTCCGGGCCCGGATGGTTACTCTTTTGCGTTTGTGAAGAAGTATTGGGGCACTATTCAGAAGGATCTATATGATTTTGTTAACTTATTCTTTGCTTCTTGTGTTATGCCTAATGGTGCTAATTCTTCGTTTTTCACCCTTATCCCAAAGGTCAACAACCCTACCTTAATCACTGACTTTCGCCCTATTTCGCTTATTGGTATACACTATAAGATCATTGCCAAGATTTTAGCTAACCGTTTATCTAAAGTGATTGACAAGATTGTTAGCAAGGAACAGTCGGCGTTTATTGCTGGTCGTCAAATTCTTGATGGCCCCGTTATTCTAAGCGAAATCATTGAGTGGTATAAAAAACGAAAAAAGAAGCTCCTCATTTTTAAAGTGGACTTTGAAAAGGCTTTTGATTCCATAAGCTGGAATTACTTGATTCACATTCTCGACAGTTTTGGATTTGGTAATAAATGGTGCTCTTGGATTAAAGCTTGTCTCAATTCTTCGAGAGCTTCTATTCTTATTAATGGTAGCCCTACGTCTGAGTTTTCCATTAAGCGTGGTCTTAGGCAAGGAGATCCTCTATCTCCTTTCCTTTTCATCTTGGTTATGGAAGGTCTCCATAATGCTTTTGAGGAAGCAGTGGGAAATGGTTTGATTACTGGTGTTAATATTAAGAATTCTACTATCAATGTTTCCCATCTTTTCTATGCAGATGATGTGATCATTACTACGGATTGGAATGCTAAAGACATGGATAATATCATTCGTGTTCTCCATGTTTTCTATCTAGCCTCGGGTCTCAAGATTAATATTCACAAGTCTAATATTTATGGTATTGGGGTTAATAAAGATGAAGTTTTAAGTATGGCTAGCAATGCTGGTTGTATTGCAGGTGATATCCCTTTCAATTACCTTGGTCTCCCCATTGGTTCCAATATGAAGTCTATTGCTAGCTGGAAGACGCTTGTTGATCGTTTTCATATGAGGCTTTCCTCTTGGAAAGCTAATCTTCTGTCGATTGGGGGTCGTCTGACTCTTATCAAGTCTGTGCTTGGTAGTCTTGGTATCTACTATCTATCGATTTTCAGAGCACCCGAATCGGTCCTTCAAGACCTGGAAAGAATTCGGGCTAATTTTTTTTGGGGTGGTAATAAAGATAAAAACAAAATGGCTTGGGTCAAATGGCCAATTATTCTTAATTCTTTCGATAAAGGAGGGTTAAACATTGGCAGTCTTAAAGCTTTCAACCTTGCTCTTCTTCAAAAATGGCGTTGGAGGTTGCTTTCTTCCCCAAACGCCCTTTGGGTTCAGGTCATCAAAGCTTATCATGGTCAAGAAGGAGGTTTCGATACAAATGGTTGGAGCTTCAAGGGCATTTGGGCTAACATTGTTGGAACCTCCAATTTTCTCCACTCGAAAGGTATTATATTATCTAACACTTTTCGTTTTAAAGCAGGTTGTGGCACTCGTATTCGATTTTGGAAAGATATTTGGGTAGGCGAGACTCCTCTTTTTACAAGGTACAATCGGCTCTATCATCTTGATCAAGACAAAGATTGTCTTATCATTGACCGTATTAATAATGGGCAATGGTCTTGGAATTGGTCTCGGACCAATCTTGGTGTTAGAAATCTTGCCTATTTATGTGACATGTTAAATGAGATCGGTCAACTAAATATTGATGTCAATGAAGATACTTGTACTTGGAGTCTTGGTCCTAATGGTACTTTTACCGTTAAGGATGCTCGTTATAGGATTGACCAAAATATCCTTCCCACTCTTGCTCATGCTACTACTTGGGATAAATCTATCCCCCGGAAGGTCAATGTGTTTATGTGGAGGCTTTCCTTGGACCGACTCCCTCATAGATTGAATCTCTCTTCGCGTGGTATGGATATTCCGGCCATCTCTTGTCCTTCTTGCAATGCCAATGTTGAATCTGCTAATCATGTTTTCTTCGAATGCGACATTGCTACCGATATGTGGAAGCTCGTTTTTAGATGGTGTGATATTCCTCTTTTTCAAGCTTCTTCTTGGGATTCTTTCAATGATTGGATCATCTCTTGGCATGCTTCTAAAGAGAAAAAACACAGATTCTATGTTATTACTACTTCGGTTCTTTGGTGACTTTGGAGATACCGAAATAGCGTCACGTTTAACTCTCAACCGTTGAGGAAAAGTGATCTATTCGATAATGTTCGTTTCTCTTCATTTTCGTGGCTTCACAATAGGGACCATATGAAGTTATCTTGGAATGACTGGCTTATGTATCCCCTTTCGATCACGCGTAATGGCAATGGTTAGAGCTGCTTTTGGTTTTTTCCTGAAGCTGGCGTTCAAGTTCGCTGGGTTGGCGTACCTGTACGCCAAGGTTTTTTCGTTTGGCATCTTCGTCGGTTTTGAGGATGGTTCTTCTTTTCATCCTTCTCTCGGGACTTGTTTGGGGTTTCATCAAAATCCATCCCGAAGTGAAAACCGGTGGCTCGGCCTCCGGGATGGGGGGTTTTTCTTTTGCCGAAGTGAAAACCGATCCGTCGGCCTTCGTGTCAAAAGTTTTTTCATCCCTTTTGATTCCCTCGCAGTTAAAGTCTCGGGATTTTACCATTTTTCGATGTTATGTAATTCTTTTTGTTGACTCTATAGTACTTTAAATTTCTAGCGTCTTGCTAGACTCTTTTTTTATATATTCCATCTTTGCCATTCAAAAAAAAATGTGTCTACCAATCTGCCAATTATGGTGTTTTAATTAGTAATATCTATATGTGCAACAAAAAAATAGTAATATCTATATTCTATATTAATACATGATAAAAATGTTATGTCAAAATCCCGTGCGTGCACGGGAATTATAACTAGTATAAATATACAAGTTTTATTGGGTGTTAATACAATTTATATATTTTCCATGTAAAGTCGTTGGATGCTTGGATGCATATTAACTTTTAGACCGAAAATATGGAAAACCCCAAAAATTTTAAAGAAAATTAGCAAACAAGCAATATTTTAGAACGTAGACGTATATCAAACAAATCTTTTTCGTCTTTGATAAATTTACCAAGGGCTATAGTCATCGTAATCCTCTTATTCAACTACTTTGAACATTCTCGAACACTTCCTACTATTTTTGGGGCATCCAAGGAGTCGATCATTTCTGCATGATTTTTTTCTCGTGCACTGCCCCTTCCAATGTGTTTCGAAGATAAAATTCTTTTATTGGACCATAAATTCTCGGGTAAGTCCATGAATTTAATTATTCTTATTATTATTAAGCATCTGAATCATGAATTATGATCAACGATATATGAATGAATGATAGGGTAAATGACATATCTTGGCATCGATTAAAGTTTCAATGTTTAGGCAACTCAAGTATTAGTAATGATTGTACTTTAATTTGAAAAAATTAGCAAACAAGCAATATTTTAGAATGTAGACGTATATCAAACAAATCTTTTTCGTCTTTGATAAATTTACCAAGGGCTATAGTTATCGTAATCCTCTTATTCAACTACTTTGACCATTCTCGAACACTTCATACTATTTTTGGGGCATCCAAGGAGTCGATCATTTCTGCATGATTTTTTTCTCGTGCACTGCCCCTTCCAATGGGTTTCGAAGATAAAATTCTTTTATTGGACCATAAATTCTCGGGTAAGTCCATGAATTTAATTATTCTTATTATTATTAAGCATCTGAATCATGAATTATGATCAACGATATATGAATGAATGATAGGGTAAATGACATATCTTGGCATCGATTAAAGTTTCAATGTTTAGGCAACTCAAGTATTAGTAATGATTGTACTTTAATTTGAAAATTTAGGGGAAGATATGAAATTGATCCTTGTAATGAAACAACAATCACATTGATACATATCAAATTTGTAACTTTTTTTCTTTCTATCTAATTATTAACCAGTGGCGGAGCCAGGATCTTGGTATATAGGGGGCAAAAAAAATTTCTCCGAAAAAAGCTTCAAAAACCGCAGCATTTTAGTAGCGTTTTAGCAGTTTTTAACAGCTTTTTCGCAGCTTTTAGCGAATTTTTAGCATCTTTTAGCTGCTTTTCAACAACTTTTTGATATTTAAGTAGTCTTATCGCGGGCAATTTGAGATTTGGGATGGGGGCAAGATAAAAATAAGGCCATAAAAATACAATTTTTGCAGTAATTTTTTTTTTGGCCAGTTTATCTAGGGCAGCGGCCCCCCCTATCTTACACTTCCCTCCGCCCCTGTTATTAACTACCGAAGTAATGAAAGGGTTGTGGCTCATTTTGTAGTAACTTGATACTCATCTTCGAAAAATATATGATTCCACTTTAGAGATTCTGTAGATAAAAGGTCATGGGTTCAAGTCTCGTTTCGTGCTCATTTAAGTTGGTGTTCTGTTGAATCAAGAGAGTTTCCGAATCTATTTTTTTTGGGGAGGACAATGATTATTGTCAAAAGTCATTCAGGATCAAAATATTCCCACCAATCTACATTTTTTTGTGATAACGGGTAATGACTAACTAGTATAACGGGTCTATAGCGGAAAGGCACAAATCAATTGTTAATATGGTGATACTTTCATTAGGAAAAAACTACGATGTGTTCGTTCCTTTATCAAGTTGAAGTTTCTAGTTATTGTTTAGAAGGTTGCAATAGGGGTGTTTAGAAATCGGATAATATTTGCATGAATTGAAAATCAAAACCGAAACCGAAACAAATAAAGTCAGTTCGAATTTGTAACCGAATCAAACCAAATTAAATATTTTGTTTTCCGGTTTAAATATGTGTTTGACAAAATGTAAGCCCAACCAAACCACAAATCAAATTCCAACTGACTAGTTGAAGATAACTTTTAAAGTAAAACGTTATGAGCTAACTTCCAACTCCTGAAAGTTACTAGAATATGTGCTCATTGTCTGGGATAGGTCGTAGTGAAGGGTGAGTCGGCATCCAAAAAAGCTGTACGGGATCAGATTTTCTTCATCAATTTAAACCTTTTAGAAAAGGATGATGCAACTAAAACAACAACAAACCTTCTTTAATTTATATTTCTAAACCAAAACATAATAATGCTATTTCTAAGTTGAGGATCCGTGCATTGATGATACAAGATAATCAAAGCAAATTTAAAGTGTTCTTTTGTATTTGGTTTTCCAGATAAATTATTGGTCTACTTGTGAATTGTAATCCTATGTTTCTTTTATGTATAACATGATTTGTTAAATTTATATTCATAGCTTATCCCACATAGATAGAACTTGAGAGTAATGAAATCTTTATAAATCCTAACTATGATTTTAAAGCTTAAAAAAGGAAAATAGGTTGCGAAAAACCAATTTGTCGCATCTTCCTTTCCTTTGTTTTTTCAACATTATATAAACATACAATTACGAGGATAACCGATTCGACTCGCACCTCAATCCGCACCGGTTGACTCAACCCACAACCCGACCCATAACCGGTTGACTCGGTCTATGTAAATTTTACAAAATACCCCCACACTATGTGGCAATTACAAAAACTACCCTCACTTTAAAAAAAATTACAAATACCCCCTCTCCCGCTAATGGCTATTAAGTAATGACCGTTAATTTAATTTTTTTTCAACAATTTACGAAAATAATCCTTGGGGTCAGTCGTTATTTAACGAAGGTTAAGTAACGACCGTTAACTTAATTTGTTTTTTTAGCAATTTACAAAAATAGTTTTTAAGGTTATCGGCCTGTAACAGCGTTAGTCCCTCGCGTTCCGCGGGGAAACACGGATAACCCACCTCGTTCTTTTACATGTAGCAATTTCTTTCTTTTGAAGTATATTGTTTTTTTTTCGAAAGAATTGAAGTATAATTGTTTAATCAGACAAATATCATGCAAAATTCCAACAAACTATCAGGGTATTTACGCGTTGCAACAGCAGGTACTTTGAGATTAAAGTTAAGACGTCAATAAAATAACAATGGCGAACATATTAACTGAAGAAAAATAAAAAAATGATCTCAGTCCGACCCGATTCATCCGTTTTTACCGGTTTCGACCGGTCCTCTTCTTTTCGTTTTCGGACGGATTTTATTGGCTAGCCGAAGCGGTGGCGAATCCAGTTTCCGGTTGAACCCATTGGTCAGGTCCGGTTTTTAAAACTATATGTACCATCAACTTGTATTAAGCTTTATACATTTTATTAGTTTATACAATGTGTATAATAACGTGTGTCTTTCATTTTATTTTATTTTTGAACGGCAAAGATGGAATATATAGAAAAAAGAGTCTAGCAAGACGCTAGAAACTTAAAGTACAATAGAGTCAACAAAAACAATTACATAACATCGAAAAATGGTAAAATCCCGAGACTTTAACTGCGAGGGAATCAAAAGGGATGAAAAAACTTTTGACACGAAGGCCGACGGATCGGTTTTCACTTCGGCAAAAGAAAAACCCCCCATCCCAGAGGCCGAGCCACCGGTTTTCACTCCGGGATGGATTTTGACGAAACCCCAAACAAGTCCCGAGAGAAGGATGAAAAGAAGAACCATCCTCAAAACCGACGAAGACGCCAAACGAAAAAACATTGGCGTACATGTACGCCAACCCAGCGAACTTGAACGCCAGCTTCAGAAAAAACCAAAAGCAGCTCTAACCATTGCCATTTCGCGCGATCGAAAGGGGATACATAAGCCAGTCATTCCAAGATAACTTCATATGATCCCTATTGTGAAACCACGAAAATGAAGAGAAACGAACATTATCGAATAGATCACTTTTCCTCAACGGTTAAGAGTTAAACGTGACGCTATTTTGGTATCTCCAAAGCCATCAAAGAACCGAAGTAGTAATAACATAGAACCTGTGTTTTTTCTCTTTAGAAACATGCCAAGCGATGATCCAATCATTGAAGTAATCCCAGAATAAATGCTTGAAAAAGAGGAATATCACACCCATCTAAAAAACGACGCTTCCATTCATATCGGTAGCAAATGTGCAATTCGAAGAAAACATGTATTAGCAGATTCAACATTGGCATTGCAAGAAGGACAAGAGTGGCCGAATATCCATACCACGCGAAGAGAGATTAATCTATGAGGGAGGTCGGTCCGAGGAAAATCCTCCACATAAACTCATTGACCCTTCTGAGGGATAGATTTATCCCAAGTAGTAGTCATGAGCAAGAGTGGGAAGGATATTTGGGCAATCCTATAACGAGCATCCATAACGGTAAAAGTACCATTAGGACCAAGACCCAAGTACACGTATCTTCATTGACATCAATATTTAGTTGACCGATCTCATTTAAAAAAACATTCAATAAATAGGCAAGATTCTAACACCAAGATTGGTCTGAGGACCAATTCCTTAAGACCATTGCCCATTATTAATGTACGGTCAATGATAAGACAATATTTGTCTTGATCACAGATAATAGAGTAAGCCGATTTGGTGGGTTTGACCTTGAAAAAAGAGGAGTCTCGCCTACCCAAATAATCTTTCCAAATGAATTACGGAGTGCCACAAACCTGCTTTATTAAAACGGAAAAGTGTTAGATAAGATGAATACCTTCTCGAGTGGAGAAATTGGAGGTTTCCCTACAATGTCTAGGCCCAAATTGCCTTGAAGCTACAACAAATCTGTATCGAAACCTCCTTCTTGACCATGATAAGCTTTGATGACCTGATACCCAAGGGCGTTTGGGAAGAAAGCCAACTCCAACGCATTTATATGAAGAAGAACAAAGGTGAAGCTTTTAAGACGCCATGCTTTTTTCTTGTTTGTGGCTATTGAAGTTTTTGATTTGTTTCGGCCTGCTGTTGGATGTTTTTAAACAAACTAAATGCTTAGTTTTTTCACTTTCATTTTGCTTTTTGTTTTGCTTTTGTTGCTGTATTTAAACGATTTGCTTCCGTTTACTATCGGATAACATGATCAAAATAATTTATAGCTTTAACGGTTTGAATTTCTGTTATTTATGATTTATCCCACTTTAAAAAGGGGGATGGGGCGGAAGAGTATTTGAGAGTTTAGTTTGTTTGCCTAAACTCGGTGTATCAAAGTTCCATTAAAATTAGGATTTGATACCGAGTTTCTGTCATCTAACAATATAATATCGTTTAATCGCTTAAAAAAAAAATTAACATTACAAAGTTATTTAGCAGGCATATACAATTAATTGTTTTTTTTTTTATAGAACGGCAACTATTATAAATTTAGGTAAACTATACAACTTATATATAAGCGGAGTTTTAATCTCAAATATTGGTAAATAATTAAAGCAAGACAATAATTCAGTGCAAAGAAATATGATTGATAAGAGTTTGTAAGACAAACGATTATTAAGCGCTAAACAAAGTATTTAACCCCGGATAATTCACTTGAAATTTGTTTCTCCCTTAATCTAAACCCCGAATAGTTATAAGCGCTTTAATCTTAAAATATAGGTAAAGTAATTCACAAGCAGGCTCTTTAAACAATACAAGTAAAATAGAGTAGGTTTTTAGTTAGAAACTCAGTTTGATGACAAATAAATGATTGATCAGAGTGTGTAAGACAATGATTATTAAGCATTAAATAACAGATTACTTTTTAACCCGGATATTTACTTGAAATTTGTTTCTATCTTAATTTAACCCCGGATAGTTATTAAGCAAAAAGATTATACAATAATAAATTTAGTTTTGCAATACAAATAAATCGATCATTAGTTTAATGTCATTCACTATTCATTTCAAGATGGGAATGATTTGCACACTTATTTTTTGATGAGACACTTAATCATATGCATTAAATGTTGCTTGTGTATATAACTTTGCTTTATCCGGTGGACATATAAAGTATGCAAATCAGAAGATATGTTTGAAAATCATTTTTTTAAAGTGTAATTTTTTTTGAAAACAGGCGGATTTTATTAAGAAACTAGCAAGAAGCTAGAATTACAGAGAAATCAAAGAAGGGTTTTTAAGCCAATCATCCCAACTGAACGATGCTTTACCCCAATAAATTCTAGACTTACACATAAAATGATATGGAAACAACATCATCAAAATATTCGCCTTTGACGGTTTCTCTCCTCGAATAGAAGTTTTGTTTCGATAAGACCACAAAGCCACAAACCACAAAAAAGACAATTGGATCATCACTTAACTTTAGACTCAAGAAGTAAAGAGGCATCCAGTTGATTATATTCATGAGGAGTTAACGTCCGATTATTCGGATATTCCCACAAAGAATCAATTTTGCCGCGCAATTTGTCTTAACTAAACAACAACTAAAAAATATATGTCTAGTAGATTCAAAACCCCCTATCACAAATGGACAAAGGATAGAATTCGATCTCAATACCTCTCACGCGGGAAATATTGAATCCGTAGGAGCTGCTTTCAAATTTGATTTTCCAAGCTAGATATTCCACCTTAATCGGGACACTTTTAATCCAAAGAGTTTGGACTCACCGTCAAGAGACGTTGATTCAATAAATCTCAGTATAGAGCGACAGAAAACTCCCCCGATCCCTCTAAAGACCAGAACCCATCTATCATGACACGGATTAAGCACGATTGGTATGAGCAGGTCCGTAAGCTCCCTTGAAACTGAGACTGCTCGATTCCTCCTCTTAATGCGGATGCGACGGGAGGTTTATTATCAAGGCTGGGCTCATAAAGCTTCATACAGATTGTCGCATCTTTAATATTATCCAAGAGCATAAATAGGGGAAATAAGAGCTTCAAAGGCTTTGCTCGCCAATCCAATTATCATCCCAGAATTTCGTAGTTTCCACCATGGCCGGCTTTAATATACATAAAATTACGCATGTTTAATACTTGATTCTTTCAACTTCCTGACTTTCAGTAATAAATATCCCTCCAGGCTGACCTGCTAGCATATTTTAGAGACTTTATTTACTCACAAATCAACTCCGTAAATATACCTAATTACTCTAGACCATAAAGATATCATTATGGGAATAAAAATCTCCAGGACCATTTCATCAATAAGGCTCTGTTAAGAGCAAAAAGGCTTGAAACTCCAAGGCCACCTTTTTTCTTTGGCCGCAAACACAACTGTCATTTAACCAAGAAGATTTGTTACTTTTGAGCTACCATGACATAAAAAACTTGCATCGGTATAGATTCATCTGCGAGACACGAAAACACGTTAAAGGGACTTTTTAAAGATGCATGTGAAAATCGTATCATGTACCTAGGACGATTTAAATGTAAAGAAGCTACTCCGATGAAAGAGACTTTAATTCCAATTGGATAAGCGGATGATTTTACATCCTTATCAATAATTTCGTCTCAAGCTTGTACACGGACATGTTACCTCCCTCTTTTTGTAATAAGTAAGTAACGACGTATTAAGTATTACAACGTGTTTTGAAGCCGTACTTTGTTCTTATCATCTCGACATTTAACCCCCTTTATCTTGCTTTTAGAATATTGATTAGTATCCGTAAGATCGAATAGAAGCATTCCAAAACATGAACATGTGTTTTAATATTATCATCACACCATTGACCCAACAAACATAGCCATCGTCGCTTAGAACATATGAGAAAGAATTCTAAAAAGGACTCTAGATGAAATTCCTTTGAATACCGTCGTCCACAACACCTTGAATGATAAATGTAGGCGCTTCATAATTAAATAAAAAGGAATGAAGATAAGGGCCACCTTGCTTAAGCCCTTTGAAGAATATTGTAATTCTTCCGTAGACTCCGTTTATGATGACTGGATCCCTCGTAGTCTTAAACAGTCTTTTGGATCCAATCGCACCACTTATTGCCAAAATCCAAACTTTTTTAGAAAATAATCAAGAAATCCAAAGGAACCGGAATATAAGCCCTTTTCGAAATCATCCTTGAAGATAAGGATTGCTTTTTCTTGGACTTAAACCAGTGAATGTCCTCTTGAAGACATGATTGGCCCATCTATGATTGTCTATCTGAATGAAAAGAACTGATTGAACTTAGTAGCAATATTACCCAAAATCCCACAAGACAATTGGCCAAGATTTAGCAATGATTTTGTATAATGCTCTCCAAGAAGACCTAATTGGTCTAAAGTCTATTACAAATTAGCGTCAGGAACTTTCGGGTTAAGCTTGTAACAAGCATTACATCTTGGGAATGTCGCGAAGGGAAAGAATTTTGTAACCGCGCAAACACATCATTTTCAAATACATGTCCATATAGTTTCTTTAAAAGCCATACGAAAATCCATCTGGTTCCCAGGAGATTAGTGGAAACCACATCCCTCTCTCCGCCTTTCTTTAATTCTTCTGTAGACACCGACACCCTCTATTCAGTTTGCTGATGATAGAAATGTCTTAGGAAAAATTCTATCAATTAGACTTCATTAGCAGAAGGTGTTTCAAATTCTTTTCCAGAATAATGACAGAAATATATTAAGTTTTAAATTACTTTCGGCTTTATCTTGCTCTTACTCAACCATCAATAGCCTCGATTGTTAGATTGACTTCTTTTTTTATTTTCAAGACCCAGAAAGTATCGAGGAGTTCTCTATCCTACAAGCGCCCATTTTACCTTTGCCTTTTGAGCCATATCCATTTACATGAATTTTATCAAGGTATTGAAGGGATTTAATAAACCCATTCTTTTATTAATAATGAGATCAGAAGCTAGGGCCATTAGAAATATCAGCATTTATTATGTTAAGCTCTTCTTTAAGAATACAGATCCTCCATTCTTGCTTTTATAGTTTTTATAAGCCCACTCACGAAGTTTCTTAAGAAATTTAAACTTTTGCATCACGTTCTATAGCATTAGTTTCAACAGGGGCCAGTGTCAATGACAAACTTATTAAAACCATCCAATTCCGTCCAATGGTTGAAATACCTAAACGGGATCGGGCCGTAGTCATGATTGGATTCACGAAGAAGAATCGGGCGATGATCCGATAAGAATCTATCCAAAGAAGTAGCACATATATCCGGATATGAATTAAATAAATTTTCAGAAATAAGAAACCTGTCAAGTTTACTCATCTTAGTAGCGGATTTGTGGCACCATGTAAACGAACTACCTCCTAGCGGGATCTCCTCAAGGCCCGCATTTGCAATAAACGTGTTGAACATATCAGCACCTTGAACATTAAAAACCGATCCAAATCTTTCAGTTTTCCGTCTCACTTCATTGAAATCGCCCATAATTAGCACCTCACCGTCCCATCTATTAATAATATACTCCAAATAATCCCATAAAATCTTTTTGTCTCTCAAGTCGTGAGGAGCATAAACCGCCACCATCAAGATCTTAACACCAGATTTCAACCAAGTACCCCGAATTATAATGAAAAAATCCGAAACAGTAACATTATCTTTTTGGAAAGAATTAGGATCCCAAATGCAAAGAATTCCCCCCGAATTGCCCACAGAATCACTATGAGCGTAATCAAAAGTATAATTTCCCCAACAAGCCTTGACACACCACAGGTTCATATTCTCCATTTTTGTTTCCTGAAGAGCCAAAAAATTCACTTTATTTTTTAAACACAACTCCTTAACCCAATCTCTTTTGGCCTTTTGGGCTAGGCCTTGAATGTTCAAAGAAAGACAATTCATCGATTAACCCCCGACACTCCTTGAGATTCAATAATCTCACTTATATTATTTACACAACCTTTCATATTATATCCCATTGCTTGTCCAACCTTCACAAGTTCCTCCAGCACACAAAGGATAGACCCCCCTGATTGCGGAGCCACTGGTTTTTTAAAGATACCAGAACACACTGAGCCCGACATCTCATCTTTAGAACCGTTGTAATTATTTATCCTTTCCTGTTCATTATGTTCTTTCTCCACGATACGAGGCGATGTAACATCATTAACGCTTCTCCCAATATCTTCTTGCATGGAAACCCCATTAGGAGTAAAACCTGGTGGGAATTTGATACTATGATCAGATACTGGTATGTTAGCATCATTATCTTTATTTTTGTTGAGGATAGAGTAGATGCCAAAAGGATCTTCCGATGGATTCTCGTTTTGTTCTAAAGGATCATCAAGTTCAGTCTCTGGAACTTTATCCACATCGTCAGCATCATCAAAGTTGAACGCACCATGGCTATTTGCAGTGTCTCCTTTAGACCCTTCTTCAGATTCATCATCATCATCAAATTCATCAGCGAATTCAGGAACCCATCCAGGGATTTCTTTAGCGCGTAATACAAAAACCTTACCTCGGAAGATAACTTTAAAGTTCTCATAAATATTATTTCCAAGTTTTGAATAGATGCATAATCTTTTCGTATAAAAACCATCTTCTTCCTGATCTTCGGTGTCAAGAATCTCTCCCCACTTACTAGCAATCTTTTTAAAGGTATTTTTAGACCAAAGTTTAAATGGGACTCCTTCGATCTCAACCCATAAAATTCTACCTTCAGGAACGAATTCGGTAGAAGTTTGTTTTAAAACCGAGAACCACGATCCAACCCCCCTATTTTCCTGAAATAATTCCTTAATTTTAGACGAAGGAAATTCCAACAAAACCCATAGTTCTCCCATATATTGAAGTTTGATCTCGTCAAAACCTTCATTCTTTAGGACTACCTTAAGATTCGACAAAGATGCAAACTCTTTAACCCTACCCAGCAAGGTCTTAGAGAGATCTCTTGAATTAAGACAATCATCATCCAAAACAATTGAAGGCGCAGATTCACAGTCCAATGCTTCAAATGAATTATGTGTTTTCAGCACATGGGCATAAGATTTACCTGCTTTACTCGACCCATTTTCGTTAACGTTACTCTTTCTTTTGGGCTCATACACATTGTCTTTCGAGGCTTTATTAATCTTCAAAGGAGTTCTATGAAATCTGGCAACGTTTGCATGAAACTTTGATCGACCAACCCAAATAGTGCAAAGATTACTTACCAATCGTTCCATGTTAAACACATTAATGAATCGAACAAAACCGAATCTTTTCCCATCTTTCGATTTCTTAAATGGAATAAACGAGTCAATAACGTGTCCATATTTCTTGCAAGCATGAAACAAATCTTTGGCGGAGAACACCTCAGGAAAATTCGACACATAGATTGAAGTGGAGATCTTAGCCACATCATCTTCTTTTGTTCTAAAGATACCCATTATAAAATGAAAAAATTGAAAAAAATGAATTTGTAGAAAACGACCAGAAACGAAAAGTGATGATCTCAATAAACAGGGGTTATAACAATCACCGCTCTAGGGAGGTAGTAGCAATATTCGAATTAGGACTCATGGAGGCGAATGGGATTGAAAGGAGATCTAAAACCTAATGATTATCGTCGAATCGAATAAAGAGGGATTTAGCAGATAACAATGAATAACAAACCCTAGATCTCACTAAATCAGATGAATAGTAATTACTTAGAACCAAGAAATCGATTAGAAATCGAAACCCTAATTCTAAAAATCACGTCGAATCTAACAAGAGAGATTAGAGAAAGCTATTATCGATCTACACAAATCAAACGTTATTCGATGAATGGAAATCAAACAGGTTAGGCAAATCGATTAGATGAGTGGATCTTGGATCTTGAAGATGATGGTTGTGGTGTGTCCCAGCACCGGGTGAAAATAATCAATAGCCTAGCTAATTACCAAGATGGTTATCGGATATCATGTGAAGTTGTGTAATCACTTTTCAAAGAAGATTATTTGACCCTGTGCCTGAGTATCACGAATACCTCCTTGGGATAAAACCAAGTGTTGTTCTTGTTTTAGGCACAAAGCAAGAACCCGTTCGTTTCTAAGTGTTTAGGTTTTCTGTCTTTGTTTCATGCGGTTTATGATCCTCTATTTATAGGGGAATACTCAAAACCCTAGTCAAAAGGAATATGGAGATATTGTAACATATATAATCTCTTCCATAATTATCCTCCTTAATTATAGGAATAGCGGTTACATGACCATATTAATCATGGTCATTAAATGCAGTCAAACCTGACACTTGAAATGGTCAAAATTGTTACAAGTAATTGAATTCATTTGAGCGATGTCAATCCTTACATATCGTAACGAGTGAGTCGAGATTTATGAGTTTGTATTCATGCTATGATTGTTTAATTGAACTTTGTTGATCGGTTCAAGCTTGCCTAAAAAGAAATCGAAGCTAAAAACATGGAACTAGTAAAATATAAGCTTATTGTGACTCGTCTCAACTTGTTGGCAAACCGAGTGGTATGTGATGCAATTTGCTAGTTGAGTTGACAATTTAATAAATAGCAACCCAAGTTTCACAGATAGTATACTCCATTAGTCTCATTTTTATTGTCGACCTTTTTTTTATGTCTCAATTTAATTGTTCACTACTAAAAATAGATAGAGAAGTTATTATCGTTGTTTGTAAATTATTATTACAAACTTAATTAAGGGTATAATCAAGGTTATAAATAGTGTGAGGCGTGGCGAGACGGCATGGCCAAGTCTCACGCCTTTGCGAGCCATGGCGAGTCATGGTGTTTTTAAGGCGTGACTTAAAGCGGCACAAAATATGAAAATATTTATAAATTTATATATTTATATCATATTACAAATATATTGAGTTTACAAAAAGTGTCATACATAAGGAATAAAGTCAAGAAACTATCTTTGCATATAATCTTTTTCATTTGTATATAAAAATACGACTTTTATGGAAATTGGATTCAAAAAAGCTTACACACATCACGTTTTATCACGCCTTACCATGTTTTTTCACTCCTCGTCTCACGCCAAGCATTGGTCTATTGCGTGGCGTGAAGGTCACGCCTCACGCATTTGCGAGACCTTTGCGGCGCCATGACGCGCCTTTTAGAACCATGCGTATAATATAGGGGTGTTCACGGTCCGAAACCGGACCGGACCGAAACCGATTTTGGCCAAAACCCCAGACCGAAGGCTGGACCGAAATGGTCTGGTTCGGTCCGGGTAGGTCTGGTCCGGTTCGGTCTTCGATCCGGTCCGGTCCAATAAGGCATAATTGCCGGTTTTTTCGTAAGACTGAACAGGACCGGACCGAACCGACCGGATCGAAATAAGTTCGGGCCTATTTTTCGGTTCGATCCGGTCCGCGATCCGTTTGGCTCACCCCTAGAATAATACTCTTAACTCTTTACACTAATCCCGATTATAATATCTAAGCACAATCCCTTTTATATAAACGCCTTCCTCATCAAAATTCAAGAAATGGGCATATTTTAATGATTTAAAATTATACGCAACAAGTTGTACCTAAATCAAATTGGTTATGTAAGTTTATCAACTCTAACTAAATTTTCGATTTTTGTGTAGGGTTTATTCATTTCAGTTTTGGTTTAAAGGTATAGCCTTTAATTTTAGGTGATTTTTTTCTATCTTGATTGTCTTTTGAGTTTATGTTGATTAATTTTTGGATTTTCGGGATCAAAGATTATTTGACACTAATAAACATTTCAGAGTTTGGAGTGAAATAGCTTATTTTTAGGTATTTGATATATGGATAACTTTGGTTAAAATTACAAGTAGCAGATTTAAATTATGAAAAGGCGAAAATGACTTTTTCCAACAATGATATCTAAAGGGGTTGATACTGATGATTGCGTTTTTAGAATGTTTGGGATTGGTTATTCAAATATGATGATTAATTGGGAGTGACAAAAATCGTTTTGAGTATGCAGTTTGAGGTTTGTTTATTTCCAAATATAGATAGTTAAATGTGTGGGTTTGTTAAGGACTCCAAAGTAGTCCATGATATTTTTGACTTTTTTGGTTTACATGTTTAAGTAACAACGACAATTATGGATCGACTTAAAAGTTTTGCCCGCCTCAATTTCAGAGTGCTAACCAAAGCGGTTATATTGCCTTTGAAGTTTCCACAATTTTTGGTTGGTGAGGGTGTTCGGATCAGCTTATTTTACGGCCTAGGACTGAGAACTGGAAAAGCCAGTTAACATCTTTTTAAATTTGGCTAGCTAATTTGTTGATGGTGATTAAAATGCATTTAATTCTTTTCATTTAGAATAATCCGTCTTTATGTTAATCACATGAAATTTGATTAGCCTCTATGTTCCCGCAGTGTAAAAACCCATTGGTTGCTCACTTATTTTTATACTTATGATCATATATCTAAGCTTACTTGTAACTTGTGGCTGATTTGTGTAGGATGGGATTCTTTAACTTCAGTTTTGAAATGGTGGTGGTAACGGCGTGATGCATCTTTCTTGATGTGAGACAATGACAATAGTCCTTTATTATGATAACCAAGAGACGGTATGTTTACGTTTTTACATGTTCAAGTTTTCAACAGATTCAGGTGCATTTTTTTCTGAATTTGGTCATGTATCTAGACTTACATGCACAATTTTCATGTACCTCGCTTTATTTAGCTTCAAATTCTGGAGTTGTATGTTCACTTGTGGTGATGAAGGGAGATTTATCACTATAATACTTTGTTTCGAAAAGCAAGATAAGGTATGTGTATGTCATCTTTTTTTTGATTTTTTTTCCTCTTAAGATATGTGTCTATATATATTGTATCGTGATAAGATTTACGTGTTTTTGTGTACCTCGGATGGCATATCTCCGTGCATGGTTTTTTTTTTTGTGTTTGATCCTTAATTATTTATTACAGAGAGTCTAACAAGCAAAATAAGAGTATATAAATTACTCAATTACTCATATATATTTGTTACAGAACTGGTTGTTCTGTTTTCTTCAATATATTTGTTTGTGTTACTGTATTGTTAGCTCATGGTGGTGGTGGTGTGTGGTTGATGTGTAATTGTGGTTAGTCGAATTTGAGATAGTAGCAGTTGACAAGTATATATGGATGAAAGAAACTACACTAATCCTTCATTTCAACACCAAGTAATATCCTATGTTTCTCTGTCTATCCGATTTTTAAAGCGTATATCAAACTCCACTTCTTGGTTTCAAATAATCTTTACAGAAAACAGGTGTCATCGAGCAGATTTTTTAGGATATCAAAGGTTGCAAAAAGGTTTGACCGGCTGTCGCTTTACTCACAATCTCTAAAACTAAATTATTGGCAAAGATCTCTTTTGAGGAAAGGTTGGCGCAAATTTATCCATCTAAAGCTAGATTACTGTAATATTTATCTTCATAGTCCAAAATATATTGATTGTGTTTGCCTGTATACTTTGTTAGTCTTTCAAATGTAAGTTAAGTAGTATATTATTTTTTAGAGTTTATTTTTGTTGTCCAAGTACAAAACAAAACCCAGAAGCATATAACAGATTAATACTTCAACAAATGAGCTTAAATTTATTTGTATGAATTGATAAAGTCGCATATTATATACATTACGTAATAAATTAGGCGATTTTCTATTATGTATAATGCTAATGTTTGTATACTGTTTCAAGTGATCCAAATTCCAAACAATATAATTTTATGTTTTGTATAAATTGTATCAATGTATTTGATTGTGAATGGCGGCTATAAGTGAAATGGTCAATGATGGTAAGTAGATGGGATGTCAACAGAAGGCTAATACCATGTTGTGTTATGATCCGTTTGTACATAGTGACATAATTGGTTTTTTTTTTTTTGGTAAAGGGTTACTCGATAAATTATATTAAAACCGAAAAAGTTAAGTACAAATGGAATGTGGCTGAAGTACTACATTAACCTTAAGCTAGCAGCTTGATAAACTTAAAAAAAAAACTAGTGCTTATGACATGCCATAAACACTTACAACTCTAACTAGACAATTGAAACTAGAAACAAAATACGCATTCAAAAGCTAACCAGCAGCAACCGTGAAGGTAGACTAATTGGTATATTCCTAGACTCCTATTCTTGATATACATTAACAATGACAAAATCGCACAACATATCTTTGTAACAAAGATCATCAATAGAGTATGACAGTACGAGTAGTAGATATGTATCGTACTATAATAGTCTTATCTATAGAAGTATTATGGAATGTACTTTTAAACAGAATGGACACAAATGGACTAGCTTATCTTGCATTTTGATGGGTTAGCTTAACATACGCACATTTGCTTTGCATATGTTCACGAGAAGTCAACAAGGAGTCTAGGAACAACTTGGTTACACTTTAAGTAGGGGTAGCAATCGAGTCGTGTTCGGGTTCGCGGGTTGACAGGTTATTATAACCTTAACCCAAACATCATGTCAAGAAACTCAACCCTAACCCAGACTTGCATAACACGTGTTACCCGTTTAACCTATTTAAGTAAATAGGTCAAGCGGTTAATAAGGTTGGTGGTTTGTCGATCTAACTAATTTAAATGCAAAAAAATGATATAAAGATGTAAAAATGATAAACATAGCATACAAATAATTATTCGACAATTTCAATGATATATGAGTTATAATCGTAACTCACTCCTGTTAAGTCCATAACAAAATACATTTAATCCAAATCCAACATAAAATTCAAGTTATATATTTTATTTTTAGAGGCTTATATATACTTAAACGGGTTCACGCGTTGACCTGTTTAATACTTACTCAACCCAAACACGACTAATTTATTAAACGGTTTATACAGGTTTTTGACCCAAACCTGTTTAACTTCGTGTCGGGTTCGTGTCGCGTCGAAAATTGCCACCCTCAACTTTAAGTAAGAAATTCTTTATTTTTTTCAATAATCACTTATACAACCTCATAAAGCACACATAAATCATCGTGGGCCGTGCTTAGCAGCAATCAACGATAATTGTATAATCTGATAATGCAAGGACACAGCAATCAACGATTGAGATGCATGATGATGATGATGAAGAGGTTGTAATGATGCAGAGGTTGCACTCGAGCTGGTAAATGATTGAATATGTACTTCTTGAAATGAACTTTCAGTGTTCGCGTGTTTGTATTTTACTTTTTAGCCACATATAGCTTAGTGACCACTTATATGGCTCAGAATTGCCTTCAGTGTGCTTTTATATCGGTTGCATATAATCTGAACCTTCGGTTAACAATATGATCAGTTAGTTGTCGATTTTTTTTATGCCTAAAGACTAATGAACAGAGAATAAAATTTGTGTTGATTTCTTTAGAAATATCCTCTGTAGAATTTTCGATTACTTAAACATCTCGTCGTAACGCGCGGGCTTTAAAATCAAGCGATGGTCAACCAATGATTTTCAGAAATAAAGTCATTCGATTTTTATTAATAAAAGTTTTGTTCAACGTCTCAATTACTCAATGTACAAGTTGGAAATACTTTTAAAACTACTACTTGAAGTTTTCATTTGATTAGACTTTTAATTCAAAGTAAACATAAAGATTTAAACAAATGTGAAAACAATGTAATAATGTAGAAGATTTTTTGTATTATATTTTTTGGTCATTTTTATTTTTAGCAAAATGAGTTGAAAGTCACGGCTAAGAATTAGTTTCTAACACCACATAAAACCTAATTCAAAGCCGACAAAAGGAAAACATCCTATGATTTAGGGTATGTTTGGTGAAACGAGCTATAAGCTGTATGCTGTAAATTATAAACTGTAAGCTGTAAGCTGTAAACTGCAAGCTGTTAACATGAGCTACACATTGTATTCGTTTTTTAATAAAAGTGTTTGGTAAATTAGTTGTTAACTGTAATTATAAAATATAAAATGACATAAAAAAACATATATATATATATATATATATAGTTGTAAAAAAACAATAACTAATGTTGTAAACAAAATGAACATTTAGTTTATGAACCATTCGGTAAAAATCTGCTTATGTTCGTTTTTTTATAAAATGAAAAAACATGAACAATATCTTGCGTTTGTTTAGTTAAATAAATGAACATGAACAAAAGTTCCGTCCGTACATTTATGTCCGTCAACGTTAAATTATGTTCGTCGATGCTCGTCTATGTTAATTTATTTGCTATTTTTTTGTATAGTTTTATCTATCTATTACATACTTAATTACACAATACTTTATATCCGGTTTTTGATCAAGTCACGCAAAAATGTGTTGCATTATTATTAAATTGAGGGTATTAGTGTAAATTCCTTCCAAGCAGCTCTACATATTTTTTGAACGCTTCTTTCACTGGCTGCTAGAATTGGAGCTAGAATATTAAAGAAAAAGCTTTCGTCTATCATAACCAAACAAAGCTTTTTCCACACTAAAGCTTTTTTCCTTAAAATAAAAAGCTAACAGCCTTAAATATCTTCAAAAAGCTCGCTGGCAAACAGTAGTCTAAAAATTGTTATGGTCGACCCGCATAAGTTGTTTATCAAACAACTATATTCCAAGTAGAATAAGCTACAAAAATAATTTTTGTAGTTTCCTTATATTTTTTTTAACCATGATTTTCGACTCATTGGCCGACTAATCCACGAGATTTGAACCCACTGTTCCCGATATTCAAGATCTAACGAATATAGTTTTAAGCTCGAAAAGTTGTACGGTGGAGTATTTATATTTGAGTTTGTTGATATATATATTTAAAAAAATTAAATAAATATAAATAGTTAAAAATAATAAATAAATATATATAATAAATATAATATATAAGATAAAATATATGGATTGGGATTCTGAGGGAAAACCATATTTTGCTAGACAAACCGAAAAAACTCCTGAAAACCAAACAATGCCCTAAAAAAAACCAAAACAGGTCCCTAATTTTTTTCAAGACTAAAAATTGGTTTGTTCAGACAAATATGGCCGCGATATAATTGTCTATAAAAAACTTCAAAACCAAACAATGCCCTAATTTATTGCAGGCTATACGAAAATAATTTTTATGGGCATCTTTTTTTAGTTTTTAGAGCATCTGTTTGGTTTTTTTTTTGGGTTTTTACGAGAGTAAATCGAGGCCTAATAATTTGCCCTGAAAAAACAATTTTAGCCTGAAAAAATTAGGGCATCTGTTTGGTTTTTTTATAAGGGCATAAATGTTTGGTTTTTCTGTGTTATTTGAGTTTCCACCGAAATTAAAGTTTTCTTTCTCTGATACTCATCCATAAATATATATATATATATATATATATATATATATATATATATATAAATAATTATATATATAATATAATATATAAAATAAGTAACTAGTAAACAAACAACGTTCTCCCATTTAAAGTACCTGATTACGACAGTCTTTTGATTTAGATGTAATCAACCAAATTAATGTGTTGTTACTGTTTTTATATTTCTTAAGGTATAACACATTAACAACATTATCTAATCCCATCAAAGCGATTAGCGATGTATAAAAAAAACCATACTTCTACCTTAAGAAAAACCTGGGAGTGTTTATATATCCAGCTTATGGCTTATTTGGTTTTGGGCTTATGTTTCATAAGCGTAGGCTTATTTTCAAACTTTTCAGCTTATATAATTTTGTTAGGCCATAATAAGCTTTAGAATAAGCCACAGAAGCCGAAAACCAAAACAAACACATTGCCGTTCAAAAAAAACACATTTAAGGGTGTGTTTGTTGAAATTAGCGGTAGCAGTATTTAACAGTAGCAGTTTATTTTATAAAACTGTTTGGTAGAATAGTTGTAACTGTAATTTTAATGTGTAAAATGGCGTAATGTTGTATGTTAAATGTTAATTCAAAGAGCATTGAGAAATTAACGTTTGTATAATTTTATGAATGCTAATTGCTTCCAAACGAGCTTTGTAATAATAATGTTAAATGTTAGATATTAATTGCTCAAAAATGCTCTCAAAAGCTGTCTGCCAAACACACCCTAAGGTGAAATACTTTTTTGTAGGGCTGATCACGGTCCGAAAACCGAAATGGACCGACCAAGACCGAACCGAACCGAAAACCGATTTGGTTCAAAACACGGGACTGAGGACTGGACCAAAATGTTCGGTCCATGTCTGGGTCGGTCCGGTCCGGTCCAATAAAGCATAATGGCCGGTTATTCTCGAGACCGAACTGGACCGGACCAAAGACCGTATATTAGAGAAAAGAAGGCCCAAGGACCAGACCGAAATATGTTCGGTCCGATCCGATCAGTCTAGTTCGATCCGATTTATCGATTCGTTCCGATCGTCTATTATGCTCGACACTAGCCGTGTACATTGACCAGTTTCCGTTCCAAACTGGTCGGGTTTAAAAACTGAACCGGTTTTTGGTCAACGGTCAAGAACCGGTATTGACCAAAGCTTTCATACAATCACGTTTAAGAGTAGCACGACTTACTTGAGTATATCGTAGTTGAAGAGTATTTTGAATCACCTTGGTTAAACGAGGGTTGTCAAAGTGGTTGAACGGCAAACCTTCTTGAATCACAAAGCTTGCAAATTGTTGTCGACACCACTCCGCCTCGTATGCAAAAATACCCCCTCTCGTGATATAGATGCTTAACCAACTTCCGGATTGGTTTTGAGTCCTTCGCAATACCTTTCGGTATGCTCCCTCAACGTCTAGTTGGATTCATGTTTTATTAATTTACCATAATGTTTACAATGAGCCTTTATTGACCCATCTGACCATGTTAGCCTCAAAATATTGAGTCAGAAATGGAAGTTCGATCTCTGGACATGGAAGCTCGGTCTTTATTCACAATACATTGTAATAGGCTAGAAAGGGTATTGGGCTTGTTAGTTAATCTAATATTGTATGTGTACCAGGCTAAAGCACAAAGCAAACCCGAGCTCATCCCACATCAAAACCTACACGTAGAGGTGACAAATCTTGCCCATATGGTAATTCATGGGCTCTTTTAGACACCTTTTTAAAAAGTAGGGGGCACTTTTTGCCCATCAATTATTGTTAAATGGGCGCATGTAAAATATTAAATGGGCGCATGCAAAATATTAAATGGGCGCTTATGGGCGCATGCAAAACATTAAATGGGATACTGGTCGGATCTTCTTTATTTAATAAGATTTGGTCTGTTTTTTTACGATTTCGCCCGTTTTTTAAGATTTCGTCCTTTTTTTACGATTTCGTCAGTTTTTTTACGATTTCGTCAGGTTTTTTACGATTTCATCAGTTTTTTACGATTTTGTTAGTTTTTTTACGTTTTCACACGTTTTTTACGATTTCGTCAGTTTTTTTACGATTTTCGTTAGTTTTTTACGATTTCGTCCGTTTTTTACGATTACCTCAGTTTTTTTACGATTTCATCTGTTTTTTTTACGTTTTCGCACATTTTTTACGATTTCACACTTATTTTTACTATTTCGTCTGTATTTTACGATTTTGTCTGTTTTTTTACGATTTCGTTTGTTTTTTACTATTTCGTTAGTTTTTTTACGTTGTCGTCAGTTTTTTACGATTTCGCATGTTTTTTACGATTTCGTCTGTTTTTTTACGTTTTCGCAAGTTTTTTACTATTTCGTTAGTTTTTTACGATTTCGCACGTTTTTTTACGATTTCCTCCGTTTTTTACGATTTCCTCTGTTTTCGTCAGTTTTTTTACGATTTCGTCCGTTTTTTTACGATTTCGTCTGTTTTTTTTACGATTTCGTCTGTTTTTTACTATTTCGTCAGTTTTTTTACGTTGTCGTCAGTTTTTAACGATTTCGTCTGTTTTTTTACGATTTCGTTTGTTTTTTTATGATTTCGCTTGCTTTTTTACGATTTTGTCAGTTTTTTTACGTTTTCGCATGTTTTTTACGATTTCGTCCGTTTTTTACGATTTCGCCCTTTTTTTACGATTTCGCTCGTTTTTTTACTATTTTGTCTGTTTTTTACGTTTTCGCAAGTTTTTTACTATTTAGTTAGTTTTTTTTTCGATTTCGCACGTTTTTTTGCGATTTCCTCCGTTTTTTACGATTTCGTCCGTTTTTTTTACGATTTCATCTTTTTTTACTATTTCGTAAGTTTATTTTACGTTTTCGTCAGTTTATTACGATTTCACCTGTTTTTTGACGATTTCGTTAGTCTTTTACGTTTTTGGACGTTTTTTACGATTTCGTAAGTTTCTTAACGAGTTCACCATTTTTTTACGTTTTCGTCATTTTTTTAACGATTTGGTCCGTTTTTTTACTATTTCGTCCGGTTTTTTACGATTTCGTCTGTTTTTTACTATTTCGTCCATTTTTTACGATTTCGTCGATTTTTTTACATTTTCGTCCGTTTTTGTCCAATTTTGTACGTTTTTGTCTGTTATTTTTACGTTTTAGTACTTTTTTGCCATTTTCTTACGTTCGAAAACGGACAGAATCCTAGGAAAACGCACAAAATCGTACGAAAACGTGAAAAACCAAAGAAAACATAAAAGACGTACGAAAACGTTAAAAAACGTCCAAAAACGTAATAACGTACGCAAACGTAAAAACAGACAAAACGTACGAAAGCGGACATCGTATGAAAAAGGGCGAATATGTAAAAGAACAAACGAAAACGTAAAAAACGGATGAAATCGTACGAAAAAGGGCGAAAACGTAAAAAAAGGACAAAAACGTAAAAAAACGGGCGAAAACGTAAAAAAAACGTACGAAAACGTAAAAACCTGACGAAATCGTTAAAAAACTGACGAAATCATAAAAAACGGACGAAATCGTAAAAAACCAGACGAAAACGTAAAATGACGTACGAAAACGTAAAAAAACTGACGAAATCGTAAAAAAACTGACGAAATCGTAAAACAAGTGACAAAATCGTAAAAAACTGACGAAATCGTAAAAAAACAGACGGAATCGTAAAAAAACAGACGAAAACGTAAAAAAACGAACGAAATCGTTAAAAACGGACGAAAACGTAAAAAACAGACGAAAACGTAAAAAAACTGATGAAATCGTAAAAAAATTAACGAAATCGTAAAAAAACGGGCGAAAACGTAAAAATCAGACGACAACATAAAAACGAACGAAAACGTAAAAAAAACGTAAAAAACTGGCGAAATCGTAAAAAACGGGCGTAATCTTAATAAAACGGACGAAATCGTAAAAAAAGGACGAAAACGTAAAATAAATATTAAATAAATAAGATTCGCCCAGTAGTCCATTTATCTAATTATTGTCTGTTTTGGCCCGAGCCCGCTTTAGCCCGCGCCCGTTTTAGCCCGCGTCCGTTTTAGCCCGCGCTCGTTTTAGCCCGGTGCCCATGCCCGCCCGACCCGCACGTTTTGCCGCCTCTACGGCACAAAGCCCCTGTGAGGTATAACTACCCCTTCTCCACAATGGAGAAGGGTTGGTTTTTCATTTGTGTAAGACAAGCATTTGTGTTCTTCTCTCTACTTTTCTTCATCATCTCCTTCCTTCCTTTCTTTATTATTTGTTTCGATCCATATGGTTTATGTGAAGTGATCATGGTTTAAAATACGACCAACATGTGGTACCAGAGTCACGGGGTGGATTTAGTTATTGGGTTTATGCTTATTTTTGAGCTTATTCTAGCTTATTTTTGTTTTATACTCGTTATAGATTATATCTTTTGAAACTTAAAACGTTTTCTTTTTCTATTAATAACTACTTTTCATAAACATCAAATGTGTATTATTTTTTTATTTTCGTGTGTGCTTGTCTAAGCTGATTTTGGGCTTATTCGTGATTTGAAAATCACAAAGATAGTGGGCTTATTTATGTAGAAAATTCACGCACAAGATTTCTTTCCTATTTATTCAACAAGTTTTGACCTTTCCCAAAAACAAAAACTTGTCTTCCCTTATTTCGTGACAAAGCTCCACAAAGCTTATTGTGAGCTTATTGAGTCATTGCTTATTTTACTAGTTTAGTAAGTTTTTCACTTGGTTTAATCCAAAAGCTCAAAAGTTTCGTTCTCAAAACTGTTTAGCTTATTAAGGTTAGAAGTTTTCGTGGCTTGTTCTCTTAAAGTGCTTATTCACAAGTTTTTTTAAAGCTTATTGGGGTTGTGTTCATACACACGGTTTAACAGCTAAGGAAAAGGACACATTTTTGTTTGTATTGCGACGAGACAAAACCACAAAAAGTACAACGAAATATGTATGAGCAGGTTTGTTTTGTGCGAAATATGTTTTAACATATTCGTGCAAAATAAGTAAGCTAAATATTACAGGTGTTATACTCATGCGAAATATGACATAATCAAGAACAAAACTCTGCCAAAATTTACGTAAGTGTGTGAAATATGTTAAGGAATATATGTGTGAAATATGTTAAGTAATATGTGTGCGAAATATGTTTTGTAACAATCCTGCGAAATAAGTCACAACATATTTCACTGAATTTCAATTTCGGTTCAAGGCATTTTCGGTCCAAGGAATTTCGGTTAAAACAATTTCGATTCACTTTGAGAAATATATCAGAACTTTATAAAATCCCGTGAAATAAGATTATTATCTTACGGTTTTAGTGTCTAATTCATATTTCACACTTCTTTTATTGGACTTCAAAGACAAGTAATTCTTCATCATCAAACCACAACATCGATCACTTTACCTGCTTAAGATTCTTTAATATCATTTTCACTTCAAAATAAACACATTATTCATCATGACTACTCCAATAACAACAACCACAAGTAATAGTCAAATGCACAATGACATCATGGCAGCTGGTTCGAAAGACCGTCCACCAATGCTTGCAACAGGGAGATATGCTCAGTGGCAGTCACGTTTCATGAGATATGTTGACACGAAGTCTAACAAGAAAGAGCTAAAGAAGTGCATCTTTGATGGTTCTTATGTAATGACAAGAGTCCTCGTTCCAGCAAAACCAGCAACATAAACAAATCCACCAGTACCTGAGCACACTGTTCCTGAAACATATGAAAATGCTTTACCTGAAAATCGTGCTTACATTGATGTTGAAGCTGAAGCAATTCATTTGATCTTGACTGGAATTGGAGATGACATTTATTCAACTGTTGATGCATGTACTACTGCTAAGGAAATGTGGATAGCCATCGAAAGGTTGCAGCAAGGTGAATCACTTAACAAGAAGGATGTCAAGACTAATCTGTTTTGGGAATTTGGCAAGTTTACTTCAAGGGATGGGGAGTCAATTGAGTCTTACTACTCACGGTTTTATAAAATGATGAATGAAATGGTGAGAAACAAGTTGGAAGTTGTTACCATGCAAGTTAATGTTCAGTTTCTTCAACCAAAATGGTCAAGATTTATAACTGTTGTCAAGCAAACCGTTGACTTGAACAAAGAATCATATCACAAGCTCTATCTCAAATAGTATCAGAATGAAGTTAATGAAATTCGTGCTGAGAAACTAGCCACAAATGCAAACCCATTAGCACTTGTTGTTGCTGCACAACATTATCCAGATGATCATTATCAAACATCCAAATCTCACAAGACTTATGCACCATCATCAAGGCAGACATCACCATCCAGATCTCATGCTTCCACCCGCACCAAAGGCAAAGAGATAGCTAAACCTGTTACACCTCCATCTGAATCTGCATCTGATGAAGACAGTAATCCAAAACAAGCTCATAAAGACAAGGAGATGCAGAGTAATTTAGCACTCATTGCAAAGTACTTCAAAAAGATTTACAAACCTACCAACAACAACTTCAGAACTTCATCAAACACCAAAAACAAGACAATGGATAACTCTCCAAGTTATGGGAACGATAGACAATCTGGGCAGTTTGGGAATCAGAGGACAGTGACTGTTGTTGGGGCTATGGGAATTGTAGGTAATCAGGTGGTTCAGCAGACTGGGATTTAGTGTTTCAACTACAAGGAGTATGGTTATTTTGCTAAGGAGTGCAGGAAGTCAAAATGGGTAAAAGACTATGCTTATCATAAGGAAAAGATGATGTTGTGCAAGCAGGAAGAGAAAGGTGTTCCATTACGTGCAAAGCAAGGTGATTGGCTGGATGATACTGATGAAGAGCCGGATGAACAAGAATTGGAAGCACATTACATGTACATGGCAAAGATTCAGGAGGTCATAACTGCAGAATCAGGGCCTAACTTTGTTGCTGAGCCTTTGGAAAAGGTACAATCCAACGATGACTATAGTGTGTTTGCCAATGAAAGACAACATTCTGAGCAACCTGAATCCATTAATGACAAATATGTGGTGGAAAAGGTTGATAGAAATGTCATCCCTGATTCATCGGATATGTATGATACTGACGGTAAGGATGACCAAAATGCTAAAGAATATGAAGATGAGCGTGTTGTGCTTGCTAATTTAATTGCAAATTTAAAACTTGATACTGATGAAAATAAAAAGATTCAAAAGCAATTAAAGAAAGCAAACGCATCACTCGCTCATGAATTGAAAGTATGCAAATCTGCTCTTACTGAGTCAAATGACGTTCGGGATAGATGCAGAAGTGCACTTCATCATAGAGAACTTGAGCTTGAGAAGTACAAAATGTATGAAAATTGTCAAATTGAAAAAGATGATCTCGGATGTAAATACAAAAAAACACTTGATTTATTAGCTTAGCATAAGCATTAATCAAATGAAGCGTTAAAAACACAAGCTTATGAAACTTTTCAATTTAAAGAGAAAAATGCTGAGTTAACACAGCAGGGGTCTTTAGAACACATGCGATATAATCTCCTTCGAAAGGAAAAAGAACAATTGCAAAAGGATTTCAAAATAAGTCAAGATAAAGACATTGACAAAATCATTGCTTTGGAAAATCAAGTAAAGTTTTTAAATGATTTTGTTTATAAAACTAATCAGTCTATCCAAACCATTCATATGCTAGCTCCTAATCTGAGTTCGTATTATAATGGTAGAGCAAGTCTTGTAAATCCTTTGTACCTCAAGAAAGCTCAATCAGAGAAACCATATTTGTATCAGGTGCCATACGATAAAGATGATATTGCGAATATATTTACACCTAGTAGTGATGAGACTCTCATTCTTGAGGAAGATAGTAGATCAAAATTAGATAAAGACAAAGTTAAACCTTATAATTGCACATATCAAAACAGTCTTTACGAGCTTTTTACACCTCAAACACAGAAATCTCTTAATCAATTGTATTTTGCCATGAAAATCAGAAAGAAAATGTAGAGAAAATCTTTTGTTAAATACAAGCCAAATATTGTAAAAAACATCGGGTTTTTGCCTACTCAAGCTTCTATAAGTAAGAGTAGACACGCTTTCAATATTGTTCAACACAACATTACTAATTTTCAAACAATAATTGATATGGATTGGCAAAATCAATTGGATAATCAGTTGAATAAACCAATTACTCATGAGATAACTGTGCTTGTAAAAGATCTTTTAATGCCTCTTACGGAAAAGACAAAAGCAAATGCTAATGAATTTGAAAAAGCACTTAAAGAATAAATGTTTGCAGATTTACAGTACGTCCAATCACTTGAAAAAAAGCTTGACGAACTGCAATCTGGTAAAACTGAATTTTCAAATAAATATGATCTACTTCTCCAAGAATGTCTCTCAAAATATATTTTGTGTGTTGCATTAATTTCTATGACTTATATCAATAAATATTCTGAGATGGCATGCAAATATCTAGAGAAAATCAAGGAATGTGAACGTCTTGAGATTGAGCTTTTCAAACAAACTGAAAATGTCAGTAAAGAAGTTTATATTGAGCTTTTAAGAAGTTTTGCTAAAATTGAGAAACACACAATTTCTCTTGAACTTGCTTTACAATAGTGTCAAGAACAGCTTACAAATGATAAAGTTTAGAAACAAAAAGAATCTTCTTCATTTCGAGATCAAAATGAACAATATTTCGAAATTCAAGATTTGAAAGCTCAATTACAAGACAAGAACATTGCCATAAGTGGGTTAAAGAAACTCATTGAGAAGTGTAAAGGAAAATATGGGATACTAAGTTTGATAAACCATCTGTTGTTTGACAACCAAATGCTCTCAAGATTCCAAAACCATTAGTTTTAGGAAAACTGACTCTTTTTTCAGAATCTCTTGAGAGGAAAAATTTAACAAAGACAAAGTCGGTTACCAAAAATAATGTGTAAGAGGGTTTATCAAAACCAGTCACTACACAGATTTTACCTCAAACAGCAAGACAAGCTGTAAGAAACACGAATGTGATTAAACTAGGAATATATCGAATTGACACTAAGACAACACAAACTAAAGCACCTCAGTTGCCTCAGACTTCTAGGAATACTAATCTTAGTGTGTCTACCTCTACATGAGTAATTCACAACACTAGTGTTATTAGGCCACAACTTAGGAGCACTCAGATGAAAGAAATGGTCGTGCAAAAGAATAGTCAAGTGAAGCTTAAGCAAATGGAAGTAGAAGACCACCATAGGAATTTTAGTTTTTCTAATAAAACAAAGTCTGTAACTGCGTGTAATGACAATTTAAAGTCTAGAACTTCGAATGTTAATGTTGTTTGTACTAATTATAGAAAATATGTGTTTAATTCGAATCATGATGCTTGTGTTTTTAAATTTTTGAATGACGTGAATGCTAGATCTAAAAGCCTCAAGTAGTGCCCATTAGACCTAGAAAACCTATAAAAGAAAGCGAACCAATCTGTTGCAACACAACCTGAGAAAACAGTTGCTTCAGAGTCCACTATCAAGAAATCCAAGAGTTACTATAGAATGCTTTATGAGAAAACAAGTAAGGCATGGACATGGTGGATAGAAAAACAATGCCCATCAGGATATAAATAGGTTCCTAAGACAAAAATGAAATAGGTGCCTAAAGTTAGGAAAGAAAATGTGAACACAAGTATTAGTCCCACCATAGATAATGCATCTAGGAAAACTAATGTCTTGAAATTCACAAATACTTTAGGATCCAATTTGTAAAATGCTTCATCGTCCTCTAATTCTCTTGCAGATTGTGCAAATCATCCTATTCATTGTTGACTTTGGATGCATAAAGCATATGACGGGTAATCTAAAGCTGTTGTGCAATTTTGTTGAAAAATATCTGGGTACAGTCAGGTTCAGGAATGATCAATTTGCTCCAATTCTTGGTTGAGGGGATTTGGTTCAAAGAAATATCATGATCAAGAGGGTTTATTACGTCGAAGGCCTTAATCACAATCTCTTCTCGGGTGGTCAATTCTGTGATGCAGATTTGGAGGTTGCTTTCAGGAAATCAACTTGCTTTGTTAGAGATCTTCAGGGAAACGACTTACTTACCGATAATCGTGGATCTGATCTCTATACAATATCTCTTCAAGAGACATCTTCACCAACTCCAATCTGTTTTCTGGCAAAGGCCTCACCAACTCAAGCATGGCTACGGCATCGGAGACTTTCCCATATTAACTTAGACACCATCAATCTGCTTTCTAAGAAGGATATTGTGAATGGCTTACCAAAGTTGAAATATGTCAAGGATTAACTATGTTCATCTTATGAATTGAGTAAAGCAAAGTGAAGCACCTTCAAGACAAAGACAGTTCCAAGTTCGAAAGAACTGTTAAATTTGCTTCATATGGACTTGTGTGGTCCGATGCGGATTGAAAGCATCAATGGAAAGAAATAAATTCTAGTGGTTGTTGACGACTATTCTCGATACACTTGGACTCACTTTCTCAGAACCAAGGATGAGACACCAGAAGTACTTAAAGACTTTCTCAAGATGATTCAACGCAATCTTCAAGCTCAAGTGATTACCATTCGAACTGACAGAGGCACAGAGTTCTTAAACAAGACACTCCTTGCATACTTTAAAGAAGAAGGAATTGAACACCAAACATTAACTCCT
The DNA here is from genome assembly GCA_026074375.1 of Tanacetum coccineum. NCBI lineage: Eukaryota > Viridiplantae > Streptophyta > Magnoliopsida > Asterales > Asteraceae > Tanacetum > Tanacetum coccineum. The sequence continues at coordinate 26,193 of BQNB010014011.1, read as the reverse complement.
CGAACACCTGAACAGAACAACGTTGTCGAAAGACAGAACCGTACTCTGGTTGAGGCTGATCGAACGATGCTTTTGGCTTCTAAACTTTCTTTATTCTTTTGGGCTGAAGCTATTGCAACAGCATGCTACACTCAGAACAGATCTCTCATCATCGCCATACACGAAAAGACACCATATCACATCATTAATGACAGAAAATCTTCTCTAAAACACCTTCACATCTTTGGCTGCACTTGTTACTTAACCAGAGATGGTGAAAACCTCGATAAAATGAAGGAGAAAAGGGATCCGTATATTTTTGTAGGATATTCTACTCAGTTAAAAGGAAATAGAATCTACAACAAAAGGACCAGATTAATAGTTGAATTTATTCATGTCAACTTTGATTAAATTAAGGAATTGTCAAAGGCGTCAGATTATGACAACTCTGGCCCTGCGCCCCAACTACAAAAGACTTCTGATCATAACCGTTCAGAACTCAGAATTCATAACCACAACAATGAACCTTCAAGTTCAACGCTAGTTCCAAATGTTTCTCCTTCAGCAGACACAGATGCACCGTTACTACAAGAGTTGGATCTTCTATTCAGTCTTTTGTACGATGAATTTTTCACTGCAGGAAACACCAATGTCTCCAAGTCTTCATTTCTCTCTGATAATTCTCAACAACAAGACACACAACCTACAGCGAATGTTTAACCTACAGCAGAACCAATCACTCCATCTCCAACTGTTAATGCTAAGGAAAACAACGATAATCAAGTAGAAGATGCACATTTTAAACCGTATGAATTTATCAACCTTTCTGTACACCGGTATAAGAAGCTGCTGAGTCTTCCTCACGCAATGTTGATATTTCAAATATGCATACATTCTACCAACGTCACCAATCTGAACACCGATGGACTAAAGATCATACGTTAGAACAAGTTCGTGGAAATCCATCCAAGCCAGTACAAACAAGACGGCAACTTGCAACAGATCCTGAAATGTGTATGTTTGCACTCACCGTGAGTAATGCTGAACCGAAAAACATTAAGAAGCAATGGTTGATCATGCATGGATCGAGGCGATGCAAGAAAAGCTTCATCAAATTTTGACCGACTCAAAGTTTGGGAACTTGTTGACAAACCCTTTAGAAAGACAGTGATTAAACTAAAGTGGTTGTGGAAAAACAAGAAAGACGAAGACAATATTTTTATTCGCAATAAGGCACGACTTGTAGCTAAGGGATATGCACAGGAAGAGGGTATTGATTTTAAGGAATCTTTTGCACCAGTCGTTCGCTTGGAAGCAGTTCGGATTTTTGTTGCCTACGCTGCACACAAATCCTTTCTAATTTATCAGATGGATGTTAAAATGGCTTTTCTTAATGGTCCACTGAAGGAAGAGGTTTATGTTGCACAACCAGATGGGTTCGTTGATCCTGATCATCTAGAAAAAGTCTATCGTTTAAGGAAAGCTCTATATGGATTGAAACAAGCTCCAAAGGCCTGGTATGATGAACTCTCAAATTTCCTAATGTCAAAAGGCTTCACTAAAGGTATTATTGACCCCACATTATTCATGATAAGATATGGGAAGGACATTCTACTTGTGCAAATTTACGTAGATAACATTATTTTTAGGTTTTTAAACCTAAAATTTTCTAAAAAGTTTGAAAAACTAATGCACACTAGATTTGAGATGTCCTTAATGGGGGAAATAAAATTATTTTTAGGACTTCAGATTCACCAATCCCTGAGAGGTATCTTTATCAATCAGGCTAAGTATGCTTTAGAAATACTCAAAAAGCATGGTATGGATAAATGTGATAGCATTGGTACACCAATGGCTACTAAACCTAAACTGGATGCAGACTTAAGTGGAACACTCGTTGACCAAACACGATATCATAATATGATCGGGTCACTTATGTATCTCATATCCAGTAGACCAGACTTAGTGCAAGCAGTATGTTACTGTGCACGTTATCAAGCAAGACCAACAAAAAAACACCTCAAAGAGGTAAAAAGGATCTTTCGGTACTTAAATGGAACCATTAACATGGGACTCTGGTATCCGAAGGATCCTAGTTTTGAACTAACCTCATTTTTAGATGCTGATCATGCCGAATGCCTTGATACTCGCAAAAGCACTTCAGGAGGAATACAGTTCCTAGGTGAAAAGCTAGTCAGTTGGATGTCAAAGAAATAGGACTGCACTGCAATATCTTCAACAGAAGCAGAGTATGTGGCTTTATATGCAAGTTGTGCTCAAGTAATGTGGATGAGGACACAGCTTAAGGATTATGGCTTCAACTACAACAAAATATTATTGTACTGCGACTCGCACTCAGCCATAGCAATCTCATGCAACCCCGTACAGCACTCTCGTACCAAGCACATCAATGTCCGTTACCACTTTATCAAGGAATAGGTTGAATGTGGTATAATTGAATTATTCTTTGTCAGAACTGAATACCAATTGGCTGACATGTTTACGAAATCCCTTCCTCAAGATTGGTTTGAGTATCTTGTTCGTCGAATTGGTATGAGATGTTTGACATAAAGAACTGGAGGTTCTGGCAAATGAGTCTGCTTGATATATTCATCAAACATCGATTTGTAAATATTTTTGAAAAAAAATACAAAAATATAAAACCTATAAAACCAAATACAACAAATAGAAAATTTCAAAAAGCAAAATACAAAATCAGAAAATTAAAAAATTCCAAAAAGAATCTTCTCGACATGTCTTTTGGAATCGATAACATTTACCTACCTAGAAATGTCGATTAACATTGACACATGTGTGTAAATGAAGTTCGAGCAAGAGTTCAAACGTTTCAAAACATGTCATTTTTAATTTTCTTTATGACTTACAGTTACATCAGACTGTAACTCGGGCTTCATGACAATGGCTTATGTGCAAATAAGTACATAACCCGGACTTCAAATAAAGAAAAGTCTATCTATACAGATAACTTATCCTAAAAACGAGAAAATAAACTTTTCTCTGTCTTCAGCGGTTTCAACAAGACATTCAAAGTCTTATGCTCAAGAAAAGGATAGTGTACGCATAAGTGCACTTACCCTTAGAGTTAGAAGAGAAGTCTTCTAACATGAGGTTTTTCAAAAGTTGAACACAATTTTTCAAGAATGATTCTTCCATGACAAGTTTTTATAAAAAGTGATCTAACATTTGGTATCTTTCAAAATTGCGTGTTCAACACTCCTCTCCTCACAAATTTTCCAAGATAATTTTTTCCAACAATTGGTTTCATTTATATAAATGAGTAAATTTTTGAGGGGGAGTTTTTTGAAAACCAATGTTTTAATGTTTTTTGATATATCATCACATAACAATTCTTATGTATTTAAAATATTATAAAAAGTCTCTTCATAACCAATCAATAATAATAATGACAAGTTATATTAGAATGATTGTTATAAGATGATTTGGTGTCTGAGCACAATTTTTTCAAGAATTATTCAATGACAATTCATAATCTTTCAAAATTATGTGCTCAACGCTGTCTCACCCTCAATTTTATATTCAATTTACAACTTGGTATCATTTTACTTTGATGTCAAACATATGTAAAATTGAGGAGGAGCAACAAGAAAAAGTTTCACATAATTCATGCTATAACACTTTTTCTCCCAACAGAATTTTCATGACAATTTTTAATCACTTGGTATTTCAAAACTAAGTGACTTATTGTTTAAAATAAGGAGAGAAATGTGATTAAAATGTGATCTTGAAAAATAATAAATGATCTAAAAGACTCAAAGTGCTTTATACTCTTACCCACATGTGCAAAACACATTCGTCTATCGATGCACGTGCGAAGGGAGAGTTTTTCCAAAAGAACTCTCAAAGTGTCAAACAATTTTGATAATTCTATCAAACACTTTGATTGATTTTCAACAAGGATTTATGGTTACGATCAAATACCCAACAACATATTAATTTCACGACGATTCTGAAGTCCTAAGGTGGTTAGGTTAGTTATTACTCCTATGATCCAACCAGAACCAAATGGATCTACCCAAGGACACCCCATAGTTAGAAATAGCAGTCCTTAGGTATGATATGGAGATGAATGAGTAAAACAGGAATAATGCCGACTAAGACATGAGTTAACACTGGAACAATCACAACAAGGTGTTAGTAATGACATCTTTGTAAGCATTGAAGGAGTTGAAGAATTAAAAAGAAATATAAGGATAAAGGGTCTAAAGAAAAAAGCTATCCATACAACTTAGGCAGAAACGAGGTCAATACATATGCTATCAGTCTTCACAAAGATGAATTCTGGTATTGAAGAAAGACATCATGGATCCAGTGATGCAATGCACAACCCTTCCCAGCCATTTAAGTTTCTCTCAAAAGATACTTGTCTTATTTGTCACGGAGATACACACGACTTCTATTGACTTTCTCACTCCGAGTTAGTTAATATTGAATAGGAGGCAGTCAGCTTCAGCCTCCGATTTCTAAAACTAAAACGCACTAATAGAGTCTAGAGCCAAGAGATCTACAAATAAATCTCATTATGACACATTCCATGACAAACACTTGTTGAACACCATTAAGTTCACAAGCTGTTACAAGAGTCCTACGCATTATCCTTGTGATTTTGCCAGAACATTCAGAGTGATACTGTCTAGTATTCACAGTGACGAATGGAAATCCTTCCAATGTCATCATCAAACAGCACTGCGGTAGGTGACTTGCGAGATTCTATATGGATCAAGCTTGTGTCAACTGGATATCAATTTTGGTCCAGTAAATGAATTAACGACTCAATCATAAAGATAGTAACTATTTGATTCACTCTTACCGTGTTGTCTACTTTGAGACGTTCTGGTAATGAGAACAAGCAAGTACAGTGAATCTAATGCATTTGCGTTAGATGATCTAACACTTTGAACTGGAAACCCTGTCAAGGAGGTTCTGTTAAATTAAACCTACCTGATCACATGTATAGTATTCATATTGTAAAACGGTCCTCATGGAACCAGAGGTTAACATTACCAAAACTGAAATGACGAAGACAAAATTCATCCATATCTGTTGTTTATCACTAACATACAAATGCGGGTACTAACGATGGTGTACTCATTCTATCAGAGTCAGGTTCATTACCACATGCTCGTATTCAAGCTCAAAAGACATACACTTGGCATAAAGAGTCAAGAATCAAGAAAGCTCAAGTTTAAAGACAAAGACTTCCGTAAATCTAATATTAAAGATCTTCCTTAAAGATATCAAGTATGTCAAGACAAAGATTGTCAAGGGAGATTTTTAGCAAGCTTTCAAGATGATGCAAAGTATGAGCATATTGGTCAAGACACAAGATCGTAAGATGACAAAGACATTAAAGACAAACAAGGAAAAGATTTAAAGATCTCGGAACTAAAGACAAAGTCAAAAGACAATGAGAAAGGCTCAAGATCAAAGATCACATAGCATGAAGGAACAAGCCTACAACAAGATAAAGACCAAGACAAAAGACTCAAGAACTCAACAAAAAGCAATCTCAAGAAACCCAAGATCATGTTATGATTGTGAACATGGAAGCTCAGAATCAGTAGGAGACCTCGCTTCGGGGGAGATTGTTAACCTCAAAATATTGAGTCTAAAATAGAAGCTCGGTCTCTGGACATGGAAGCTAGGTCTTTATTCACAATACGCTGTAATAAGCTAGAACGGGTATTGGGCTCGTTAGTTAATCTAATATTGTATGTGTATCGGGCTAAAGCCCAAAGCAAACCCGAGCCCATCCCACATCAAAACCCACATGACACAAAGCCTTTGTGAGGTATAAATACCCCTTCTCCATAATGGAGAAGGGTTGGTTGTTCATTTGTGTAAGACAAGCATTTGTGCAATCCATCATCTCTATTCTTCTCTCTACTTTTCTTCATCATCTCCTTCCTTCCTTTCTTTATTATTTGTTTCGATCCATATGGTTTATGTGAAGTGATCATGGTTTAAAATACGACCAACAGACAACTTCACGAGGTTAAAATTACACCAAATTTGTGAGTTTTGGGTTGTTTCTAAAACTTGAACAATCGTTGGTGCATTTAAAGAACCAACACCAGTGGAAGTTGAAGAAGCTTGAGTTGCCATTAGTGAGCGTTTTTTGAGCGTTTTGATTGTTTCAAGAGTGTTTTTGAGAGTGTTTGATTGTTGTAACTAAACCAAACTCAACATTTGTATTTATACTAAAGTTTAGAGGGGTAAATTGGTGATTAAATGCCAAAAAAGGGTAAAAAAGCCACAGCGGGCATATTCTTTTATGGCACCGTGCAGCCTGGGAAAAAAAGAAAGACACTGAGGGTTTATGGTGCAACTTTAAAAAACCGGTTCGGAACCGGTTCAGAAAAAACAGAACCGAACTGGTTCTAACAGCTAAAATAAGCAACCAGTCACAAACTGGCGGTTTTTGGCCAAACCGAACTGGTTTGGGTCAAAAACCGTTGTTGACCGGTTTTGGTTTCAGGTTTTTTTTTGGTTTTGGTTTTTTTTACCTACGAATACTCGGCACTACTTTCTTGGTATGTTAGCAAAAATATAGGTGCTTTTTGAAAAAGAGGCAAAAGTGAGAGAGGGTTTATTTGCTGCTCATTTCACATTTCTCTTTTTCTCAGATTCCTTTATTTTACTCACCAATTTCAATTAATTAACAAATTAGGGTTTCATTCCTAATTTCATAGATCTAACAATTTCAGATTGTCTATTTTAAGTTACTTTGTAACAATTTAGGGCTTATTTCAAATAAGCAACTCCATAATAGAAACTGCTTTTTTTACTTTAAAATTAAGCAGAAATGATAAGCAGTCTCAAAGAGTCATGTGATATGATTCTATAGATCTCAATTAAGAAATGGTATAGAATCTTGAGTGAGAAGATGAATTCTCAAGCAAAAGAACAAGAATTAGACCTTAAGACTCCATTAATGAATTATTAGATTCAATCAGTTACAAGTTTGAGAGAATTACAAGAGGGAAAATGAGTTTTACAAAAGCTACAAATGAAATGAAAATATAGAGTATTTAAAGGAAAAGAGTTTGGCCGGAAAAATTTGTTGGAAAGCTGTTGGAGTTCAACACACGTGCACCTCACGTGGGTTAGTTAAACTAACCCACATGCTCCTCACGTGCTAACCAACTATAGCCAATCTCAGCATATATCAATCCACCCCCTTCAGATGATTCTTGTCCTCAAGTATCTAAACAAAATTGAGGAAACTTCTTCATTAACTCTTCAGTTGGTTCCCAAGTGGCATCAGGAACACTACTATTTGCCTACGAAATCAACACATATACCACAGCTTTGTTACCTTGTTTTTGCATCCTTCTATCTAACACAACTAGTGGTTCCACAAACATTAACCCAAACTCATCACAAGCAGGGTGTTAGCCTTAAAAATATTCAAAGTCAAACAAGAATGTAACGTCATCTTAGTTAGTGTCGGTCTTACGTGATAGGAACTTTATAATAGGCTAATCGGGTTATACGGGTGATTGTAGTTTAGATATACTATAAAATATACTATAAAATATTATTCAAAAGAACAATTAAGAAAATTTCCTAAGGAAAATTCACTCTCAAAAATATATATAATACGTATATTTAACCGGGAAGTATGATCACCCGGGTCGTTTCCCCAACGACTAGTGAAATTGAAACCTCGTTTAAGCTTGGATTATGATTTGAATACGAAAATAGATGATTTGATGATCTATGACTACCAAATAAAAAGCAACGAGTAAAATTGAACAATTAAAAGCAATTTAAACAATTAAACTAATACGGAAAACAAATAAAACGCGACAAATAAGCAAGTAGACTAAAATTAAACCCTAAAATTGCAAACTAAGTTTCTAAACCTAAATTAGGATAAAAGAAAATTTTAAGAAAAAGAAAAATATTTTTTTGATTATTTTTGAATTTTTTTATTAATTAAAAACTATTTAATCTTAATTAATCCTAAAAATAAAAAGAAATAGAAAATAATTGAAATTATATTTTACCTAAGTAAAATAAGTAAAAAGAAAAATTTTTAGAAAAAAGAATTATTATTTTTGGCTTTTTAGATTTAAAGATATGATTTTTCTAAAATTTAAACTAATTAAAAACTTAAAATGCTCAAAATATAAATCCTAAAAAATTTATAAAAATTAAACTAGAAAAAGAAAAAGTTGAGAAATTTTATAAAAATAAAAGCCCTAATTTTTACTTTTTAATTAAAGTCTAATTAAACTAATTAAAACCTAATTATTTATTAAAAAAGTAAATAAAAGATTTTTAACTAACTGAAACTAACAAAGGACTAACGATGCTAGTCCCTAAAGGACTAACAGTGAAAACAATTTAAACTCAAAATTTACAAAAACCACCCCTGAGGGCTAACCCGATCACACAACTAGTCCTATTTTAAGCTTAAAATTAAGATGGATTTAAAAGTGGCTTATTATTAAAAACTTATAAAAGCAAACTTATAGAACAAGTGGTGATGATCAACTTTAATGAAAGCACAATAAGCTGAAAACCAAAGATAAGCTCAAAAAGAGCTTATCTTTAAGCTGTTTACAGAAAGTGGGGGTTTCCCTTTGGTTTTACTTAAAAGCTTGTAAAAAACTTAATTTAAGCTCAATTTAAAAAAAAGGTGATCAAGCAAGCTTCTAGAAAGCTTATAATGTGCACTATCTAAATCTAATAAGCTACTTGACCTAAGAACACTAAAAATTAACTGAAATGATCATTCAAATTGGTAAACTCAGGATTAAGCACAAATGACTCAAAATTCTACTAAGCTAATAAGCTTAATAAGCTGAGACAGAGCTTGAGCTTATGAGAACTTAACCACCTAACTACAAGCTAAGAATTTTAATTATAAAAGCTACTTCTTCAAGCTAATAATCTTAAATTTAAAACTAATCTTCTAAGATTACTGTTTTTGGCTTTTTGAATTTTTGTGACCTTTTGACAACAAATTTAAGCTAACAAATTAAGCTGAAAATGGAAAATAAGCTATGATCTATATATAGCTATTTAAAAACTACAAGCTACCTAAATTTTAAGCCTTAAATCCTATGTTTACCTAACTAAAAATGGAAACAAAAGTGACAGCAGGCACTGATTAAGTTCTGCTGATACACTTTGCACAAGCACAAACCAAATAGTGCAGGTTACCTAAAGGGTGAACCTGCACTAAGACACTCTTATTGAGTGTGTGTAAACACAAATCAAGAGATAACCAAGCCTGAGTGGCTTGGTTCAAGTTTTCATAAACAAAAAACTAAGAGAGAAAAGTCCCCTGGTGCTGGTATTATGAAAATAAGCTCAAACTTTTGAGATTTTGAAAACTAACTTTTAAAAACTATTGTACTAATGTTTATAAATGATTTTAAAGCTGACCCAAGCAAAATCCACAACTTAACTTGACTTTTGATGGTCAAACTCAGCTTATGCCAAACACCCCTTAAGATTCATGACAGTTTTGAAAAAGCTTTTAAGATCAATTATACTTATTAAACCCTTGACATCAGATCATAAACAGCTTTTAACTAGCTTAATTAACATAAACTAACAACTGAATTAAGCTTGAATTAAAGGTCTAAGATTATACTAACTAGTATTTTTGGATTTTTAAGGTTTATAAGACAGGAATGAAAATCTAACTTCTATAACTAATAATCTAACAATATATGATCAGAAATAGATAAGAAGCACTAATGAGCATAAGTCAACACAAATAAGCAATAAGCATAAGCAAATAAGCAGAATTTAGACTAATAAGTACTTAAATAGAAATTAAGCTAAAAATTAAGTGACAATGAAATTTAAAAGAGAACTTACAAGTGGCCTAGCTAAACAAGGCTTAATGGCTCTTAGAGCTTTGCTACAAGCTCCCTAGCTTATAAATAAGCTAGGGTAAACGTTTTTGGAGATCCTTCCATTTTAGATCTCCCTTCCAAGAATTCACAAGTCCAAAAGCAAAGGTAATTAACTTCTGATTTTAAAGTTAAGGTATATTAGGATTGGTTAAGCTCAAATCAAGAGCTTAGAGACTCTTGAGAGCTTAATATGAGCTTATTAGCTTATTGAGACAAATAGGCTTATTGAAAGAGCTTATGAGTTGACAGCAATGAAAGTTTATAACAAAATTTTAAACTAAATTTCATTAATAAAAACTGAATTACATTACTTAAAAAGAAATTACAACCGATTTTAAATCAAAATTACATTAAGCTTTTAAAAACTACACTAGGCTAAAAACTAGAAAAGAAAGAAGACATCTCGTGTGTGTGATGGAAGGGTGCTATTTATAGCACCTGAAGGAACCTTCTAGGCCTGAAATCTTGTTAGACGCGCCCATCAATCTCAGCCATCAAATCATCCAATCATTGGGCTTGAATCTCATCCGTTTGATCAAATTGTGGACACTTGAGGATTGCCAGCGTGTCATTCCAATGGAGAGTCATTGTGCTAGTTGTGTGAGTAGTTTAGCACAAAATCCCACCACTAAGTGTGCTTTCACCATTGCTGACGTGTGACTTGAGTGTGAGAGAGCTAAAGTAATCCATTGATATGACTGAAATGACCCTTCATTTGTGTTAAGGAGCTCTTGAATTGACTAACGCACCCTTTGATTTGGATTTGCCCTCTAATTTAACCATGGTAAAAGCTGGAGACGAAGGATGAACAGTAAATGTGATTTGGCGCCCATTTTTGACAGTTAAATCTGTTAGATCTTTGGCCAATTGTCACTTCTAGCCCCTCTCTTTCTTTTCTCCCTTTCTAGTTATAAAAGGTTTTGGAAATATGCAAGTTTGGTCCCTGGAGTTTAATGAAAAGGTTAATGGACTAGGTTTTGGGCTTATGGTTATGGGCTTGGATTCGGGTAAGGTTATTTAAAGGTTTTTCAGGCCCATTAAGGTTTTTAAGGCCCAATAAGAGGTGAGGGGTCATTTTGGACTTTTGTGAGATTTTGATGGTTGAAATGAAATATTGTGGGTTTTGTCGACTTTTGTTGACCAAGATTGACTGGTGTTGACTGTAGATTTGACTTTTTCTTGCTTTGGCTTCCGGCTTTTGTTCACTCTTCCATTCTCGTGTCCGTGCTTGCCCGTTTTTGATGGTTTTCTTGTAATTTTTGGTATATCTGTACCTGCACACACAAAACACAAATACAAGCATATTTTTGCCATTTTTGGTTTGTTTTGGGTTTATTTGGGCTATTCTAAGCATAAATGGATATGTGTATTCTACACTTATCAAAATTCTCCAAACTAAACGATTGCGTGTCCTCACGCAATATCACATGCCTTATAACCAAATACCTCGAAACTTCCCCAAACTAAACCTTTGAAAAGTAGCAAAGATTTTTGTTGAGAGAGTTAAGAGATCACAAGTTATAAAACACCCGATTTCCCATTTTCAAAGATTTTTCTCTTTTTATGATTTTTCTTGATAATTAACTACCTAACTACAACTTATTTGTGTTGACATAATGTATTGTTTTCATTACCTCATTGGTAACTTTAAGGATCATAGAACAAAAAGCACAATTAAGTGTCTAAAAGATAACTTCATCATCCCCGATTTTTCACTTTTCCCATGCTAAGCTTAAAAATAAGATCACCGTTAAGTACGAGCTAAGATGCTAAGACTACTTATAATTACAACTTGTGAATTCCTCTTCCCGACATAAATCATATATTTAGGTGTGTGTGTTCAAATTAATTTAAACCATTAAATCCACATATTTAGATAGAATAGTTCACCATTTTCGGTTAAAAAGTTCATATTTTTTAGTGTTTGGATCAAAAAGTTTTGATTTTTATGATTCATTAGTGTGTTTACAACAAGACTACATAAAAATCTTGGAGTGAAACTTGAAAAAGACGTGTCTTTTTGAGTATTTTTTAATCGGGTGTTCTACCGAATTTGATACTTGAAAAATTGTACTATCGAAATTCATACTTGATAGTATAATTGTAATTTGCTTTGTTAAAAATTAGTACCGAAAGTAAAAAAAAAGTGTTGCATCGAAATTCATTTGCAGTAGCGTTACCGAAAATGAAAGAACAAAAAGTGACATCGGATTTGTAGAAAAAAGGACAGTTTCAGTCGCAATTTAATAGTACAACTGATATTGGGTACTTGTACCAACTTTGAAAGAGATCAAGCAAAAGATTGTGTAGCGCAGTTGTTTAAAGGATTTTGTGTGTAGTCCCTTTCTGGCAAAGGTCCTAGGTTCGAATCCTCCAAAGTACAAATTTTTTAATAAAGACACTGTTCATCGAAAATGAGTACTTATTTGTGATTGTTGAGACCCGGGTTTGATTCTCTAGAGCAGTTTATTTGTGTTATTTTTTAGATTAAATCTGTGCAATCAAATTTAAGTACTACTACCGAATTTGTTAAAACAATTTATCAAAAGTTGTATGAGTTAAGTTGGATAATGCATTGTAGTTTGATTGTAATAACCTCGGTTCGAATCTTGTAATACGATTTTTTAGTCATTTTTTAGTTAAATGTTTGATTGTAATAACAGTTTATTTGTGTTATTCACTGGGCTTATAAATGTTTCTGGCGGAATCAGTTGCGAAACAAAGATTAGCACAATCCTAATAAAGTTTGAGTACTTTTATTAAACAATGAACTCAGCTTCAAGCTCTTTCACCTGAATCATTGTCGATTTAGATAATTTAATCACAATAAGTACTTTTATTAAACAATGAACATAGCTCAAATCTAGTTGCGGAAATCAATTAGAGCATGCCCAATGCTTAATGCAAAATTTTAGCAGTAGCAATACTAAATCAGCTAATTCTATCAAAATCAATAAACCAACTATTTCATAATGTTATGATTTTTTTTTTATTATGTGTAATCCAACCCATTTGATCTCCAGCCAAATGACCAGTTTTTGCTTGTCGATTTTCCAACCTCTACAAATTATCTACTACAGGTATCACAATGAAGGAAGTGAGCCAAAGAGCGAAGGAGGAGAGCCATGAAGCGATGCAGGAATGAATAGGTCATATTTACTTGTTTTGACGCACTCATATTATTTACCCAGACAGCCAGTTTTTAACTACTCAGCATGAACTTGCAGTATTGTTATATTATCCTTATCATAGACTTACATATATAGCAGTTAGCATATATTTGAAAAAAGTTTAGTCAACTTTCATATGAAAACTTCAAATTATTAATTTTTTGTGAAAATTTGAAGTTGGTGTTAAACAATAACAGATTTATGAGGTTTCACAGAGAACTCATTATAAGCAGCCTTTTGCTTGTTAAGATGCAGTTACACGATTCATGACCTTACCGTAAAACCACATCGGTTGCTTCATATCTACTTCCATATTTAAACTTTAACATGAAATTTGAATTTCACTTACCTCAAGTTCATCCCCGTCACAAATAGAAGATCAGATATCAATTCCATGTTTTGAGATTTGTACAACTTGTAAGTAGACTTGGTAATCAAAGGTCTCCGGGGGCTCACTTATGTCGGTGTTTATAAAGAGTTAATGGCATCACTCCGTTCGTCGTTGGTAAGATTCCTGAATCCTCAATTTAGTATAAAGCAACATGTGGCATCAGGATCATCGATTGAAAGTGTTTCAACTGAACAAACAAACATAGTTCTAAACATATTATGATGATAAATTTGACACTAATGTTAAATGTTTGAAGCGAAATTCATTAGGAATTAATATATGTTTGAACCTACGAAAACTTAATGGCAAGAAAGACGAACCAGACTAAAAGATCTCGAAAATACAAACATGTTTCATTATCCATCTTTCTTCTGCACCTGTTGGCCGACTAATACATTGGGTTTGAAAACAATAAGCTTTTTCAAAGCAAAGGTTTTCGCGCGTATATCAAAACCGAGAGCTGATGCATGTGAAACATCTAGTATTGATAATAAGAGAACTTACTGTTACGGTTTAGTTTCAAAATCGTGAATTTTGATATAGGGTTGTGAAAAGGAGAAGAGTTCAAATCGTTAGTTTTGATGTGGTACCTCCGCTTTTTTATGAACAATTTTATTTTTTGGTCCAAAACTATGAAAATAGGCATACTAAGGAGAGAAACTAAGTTTTGTTAAGGCGAATATACCTGTTTGACCCGTCAGATAAAGCACAACCCAAATCAACCTGTTTTAGTAAACGGGTGGTAATTACCACCTATGGAAGAACCATAACATGCTCATATTCTTACTTTCGTGCTGAAGGCTAAGAGTACATGAAACGGAATATAAAGGCCTCCACTTGTAAAGGGCCACATTTTTATTAATTTTTAACATAAATACGTATAATATTAAACATATATGAGCAATGTAATTCAATTATATATGCAACTTCTTTTTATTTCACAAGCGTAATGGGGCCTCTTCGTTGTTATTGCCTAGGGCCACCAAAGATAACGAGACAACTCTGTTTATACATAGTTCGCACAAAAACATAGTATTGCCATCATTGTCTGTAAGAAAAAAAAAATTACGATCACAGAAATCTGAGAGTCGTGTAAACACTTTTAGATTGAAGTATTTCGATGGTTCTATCGAAATCTTAAATCGGATAAAACTCAGATTAGAATCAAGAATATGTTTTTTGATGTTATGAAACCGAACCAGAGATAGATGAGGAATATATGACCAACTAAACTGATTTTTATCGTTGTGTACTGCCAGAGCATTATTTAACCACCGAGATCAGATAAATCAACTGGTCAAAATCAAGTCCATAATTCCGGAATATTATCTTCTTTTCTAGCTCGTTTTTAGACATTAACACATTATACCAAATAAAATTTTTCACAAGCTGACCCAGCCAGGCTCTGACCCTTAGACCTGTCAGTGGCTCTGCCCTTGGACCTATGCTAACCTAACAGGGGGCGCTGCCCCCGGACCCCCGTGATTCGGGAAAATTTTTCCAAGCTGGCAACTCGACCCTAGCCAGGGGCTCTGCCCCTTGGACCCTGCCAGGGGCTGCCTCCCCTTGGACCCTGCTACTAGGGGCGCTGCCCCCGGACCCCCGTGATTCGGGGGCTTCACCCCCGAATGATAATCATTATAACGTCATACAAGTGTGCACTCCGCACAACCCTGACTTGTTGAACATTTATCACGATTACACATTGGTCAACTAAGTCAATCCATTACACTTAAATCATATTGGTGATGCAAAATCACCAACATTCCTCCCCCATTTAAGTGTAATCTTGATTAACTTAAATCAAACTCATAACAAACAACAAACTGATGCATAAATGAAATATCGAGACGATTGAATTTCACATTAGTATATTAGCATTCCAAATATTCGAATATCATAGTGTCACTAAAGGATTGAACTATTTCTATTCATAGTGAATACATGAAGATAATATACACAACAGTTTACACATTCACATGTTCTACTTGACACTATGTTTTACTAGCTTGTGTCCTATCCTTCAATAAGCATATCAAAGCCAAGTCCCAAGCTTCTTGAAGCAGCTAAACTTCATGCTCATATAGGTAGTTTTTTACTCTTCCACCTGCACATGCAATTTGTCAAAAAACCATTAAGAAATATAATTTCAACCTCCTTTATTTTTCAGTTCTGAACACATACCGTGGGATGATGTAATTATGTGTTTCAATCCAAAGATATCAAGCTTTTCTCATTGAATTCAGCATCTAACATTACATTAGATAGGAATTGGGTATCTTGATACAAGGATTTAATTAGGTGGACTTTAAACCCATCCCAATAGTCGCCTTGCGTACGAGATCTCTTGCCAACCCTTTGGTTAAATGGTCGGCTAAATTCAATTGAGTTCTTACAAACTCCACAGATATCACACCATTCATGATAAGCTCACGAATCATACTATGTCTAACACCTAAGTGTCTAGACTTGCCATTATACACTTGACTATAAGCCTTAGCCAAGGTAGCAGCACTATCACATCTGATAGAAATGGTAGACATCCACAAAGGAATTTCATAAACCAAATTCCTCAGCCACTCAGCTTCATATACCAACCACCAAAGCCCAAATTCAGACTCCATGGTAGCTTGTAATACAAGTCTGTTTTTTTGAAGCCTAAGAAATAGCACCTCCCCCGAGAAGGAATACCCAACCACTCGTAGATGAGTGACCTCATATATTAATCCAATGCATCGGAAAACCTTCTATAAACTGAAGGATAACCACTATAAGTCAAACCATAATCCATGGTTCCTTTCAAATATTAAAATACTCGACCCAGAGCTTGCCAATGTAGAGCACTAGGATTGCTAGTGTACCTACTAAGCTTCCTACACGGCAAAAGCGATATCCGGTCTATGCTAAATCATGACATACATAAACATCAATAGCGTCAAGTATTCTAACTGAGACACTGGAGTTCCTTTATTAGGTCGAAACTTCACAGTAGGATCTACAGGAGTATAAACAGGAGAACAATTAGCAAAGTTAAACTTTGTCAGTATCTTCTCAATATAATGAGATTGAGAAATAGAGATACCAATGTTTCCTCGTTTGATTATAATACCAAGAATCACCTCAGCCTCCCCCAGATCTTTCATATCAAAATTAGATGACAAGAATTCCTTTGTCTTATTAACTTGATCTTGGTTAGTACCAAATATCAACATGTCATCAACATATAAGCAAATTATTACTCCTTTACCAGAAGCATCAAATTTACTATACACATACTTGTCAGCTTGGTTTAATGAAAAACCATTAGACAACACCACATCAACAAATTTTTGATGCCATTGTTTTGGTGCTTGTTTCAGACCATATAATGATTTCTTCAATTTACATACCTTGCTTTCATGTCCAGGCACCACAAACCCTTCAGGTTGTTTCATGTAAATTTCCTCATCGCCAAAATCCCCCCCCCCACAAAAATCCCCAACCCATTTATATATGCAGTTTTCACATCCATTTGATGAATAACAAGATCATGTATAGCTGTAAGAGCCAACAACAATCTAATAGTGGAAATCCTAGCAACATGAGCATAAGTATCAAAGAAGTCAATTCCCTCCCTTTGTATAAAGCCTTGGATAACCAACCTGGCTTTATATTTATCTATGCTTCCATCCTCCTTTTTAGGATCCATTTACATCCTAATGCTTTGCATCCAGGAGCAAATCAGTTAATTCCCAAGTATCATTATGCATGATGGAATCAATCTCACTTTGAATTGCTTCTTTCCAAAAAGCAACATCCCTAGAAGCCATTGCTTCACTCAAGGTCCTTGGATCCTCCTCAATAATGAAACAATATTCACGTTGAGATAAAGTCTTATCTCTTGTTCCTTCAACCAAATAAAGTTGAAAATCAGACCCAAAAGACTTAGCTTTTCTTGTTCTAGTGCTTTTTCTAGGAACAGATGGACCAGGTACATCATCAGTACCTTCAACCTCATCTTCAGCTATCTTACTTGAAGATGGCTGAATCATACCTCTTGGTCTAGGTATAGACGTAAACCGTTCTTCATCAAATATAGCATCTCTTGACTCTATTATAGAGTTCACCGACACATAATCATTAGGTTCTATAACATAAAACCTATAACACTTGGAATGCTCAGCATACCCAATGAAGATACAATCTATACCTTTCTCACCCAGATTTTTCATTTTGGGTTCAGTTAGCCTTACAACCGCTCTACAGCCCTAAACCCTCAAATAAGTCAAATTTGGTACCTTCTTGGTCCAAATTTCATAAGGGGTTTGTTTACTATTTTTGTTTGGAGTTCTATTCAAAATATAACAGGCTGTCAACATAGCCTCACCCCAAAACCCTTCACTTAGTCCAGAATAGGATAACATGGAATTCACCATTTCCTTTAAAGTCCTATTCTTCCTTTCAGCCACCCCATTCTGTTGTGGTGTGTAAGGAGCCGTGGTTTGATGTATTATACCAGTTGATTGGAAATAAACTGGATCATAATACTCACCACCCCTATCAGTACGCAATACTTTTATTAAATCTTGTCTTTGAAGTTCTACTTCTTGTTTATAAATTTTAAATTTATCTAGAGCTTCATGTTTAGCATGCAATAGATAGACATAACAATATCTAGAAGCATCATCAATAAAAGTAATGACATACTTATTATGTCCTAGTGAAGGATTGGCATGAAAATCACACAAATCACTATGTATGAGATCTAATACTTTGCTTTCCCGGTTAACACCCTTAAATGGTTGTCTAGTAATCTTTGTTAACATACAAGTTTTGCAACTTTCATGTGTCATGTCAAAAGCAGGTATTAAACTCATTTTAGACATATCCCTCATTCTCTTGTAATGAACATGTCCTAGTCTAGCATGCCATAATTCAGATTTGCTTAAACTATTACTATGACTAGAAGTAATCATACAAGCAGAAGCATTAAACAAAGGATAATTCAGATTTAATCTAATCATACCATTACATACATAACCAAATCCAACAAATGAACCATGTCTTGACAAGATATACTTGTCACTTTCCAACACTTGTTTGTAGCCACACTTATTCAACACAATTTCAGAAACAAGATTCTTTCAAATCCCAGGTACATACAATACATTATCTAAACATAAAGTTTTTCCAGAAGTGAAAGTCAATAAAACACGCCCTATTCCTTTGATTGGTTCGGTTGCAACGTTTCCCATCTTTACAAACGATCCATCTTCAATCGATTTACAGACTTGAAACCAACGAAGATCCTTGCAAACATGACTTGTTGCACCCGAATCAACCCACCAAGCAACTTCATCATCCTGAACATAAAATGCATCAGAAATAACAGAAACATAATGTAAAACATTATAAAACTTCTGTATAAAATCAGAATTATAACCTTGTTGCTTTTCAGGATCCTTAGACCCATTTGAACCAGCGCCATCCTTGCCCTTACGAGAGCGATAATCCTTCTTCATATGACTAGGCTTGTTACATTTTCAACAAGTCATTGTACCCTTCTTGTTGGCAAATTTATCATCACCACTTTTGAACTTTCTTTTGTTCTTATTGTTGTTGGAATTTTTGGTTCCATCTCTTTCAACCATGTTGACAAAAGATGATCCAATTTGGTTCTTTCCTTTGGGATTATTATCAAGTTCCTAATTTCTGAATCCTTCCTCAATTCGTAGATGACTACCGAGTTGAACCAAATTTAACTCTTCCTTTTTATGTTTCAAACTATGTCTGAATTCTTTCCAGGAAAGGGGCAGTTTATCAATGATAACTGCAACCGAGATGGCCTCATCCATCATCAAATTGTGTTGGGTATACTGTCCTAGAATCCTTAACATTTCATGATACTGTTCCATGACAGGCCTGGTATCAGCCATCTTGTAATTCATAAAACTACTCACAAGAAACTTTGTTGCAGAAGCATCTTCTGTCATGTATTTGGATTCTAGGGACTCCCATAGTGTTTTTGCAGATTCAACGTTTTGATAGATATCAAATAGGGAATCAGACATACCATTTAGAATGTGACCACGGCATATGTAGTCCTCATTCTCCCACTTCATCCTCTACCTAGTCGTCTCCAAAGTTTCATTCTCGGACCATTCGGGACTGGGTGTACTCAGAACGTACACAACTTTCAGGGTGGTAAGAAGAAGGTGCATCTTCTTTTGCCAGCGACGAAAATCCCGCCCTTCAAACTTTGCCAACTTATCGAACTTGCTCGTCATTTCCTTTACAGATTCTCCGATCATCACGATCACAGATACTTCAATCTTTGTAAGAAAAAAAAATTATGATCACAGAAATCTGAGAGTCGTGTAAACACTTTTAGATTGAAGTATTTCGATGGTTCTATCGAAATCTTAAATCGGATAAAACTCAGATTAGAATCAAGAATATGTTTTTTGATGTTATGAAACCGAACCAGAGATAGATGAGGAATATATGACCAACTAAACTGAATATTCGGTTGTAACTGCCATAGCAGTTATTTAACCACCGAATCAGATAAATCAACGGGCAAAATTAAGTCCATAATTCCGGGAATTTTATTTTCAAGTGCGTTTTTAACATAGCACTTTATACCAAATAAAATTTTTCCAAGCTCGACCCCAGCCAGGGGCTCTGCCCCTTGGACCCTGCCAGGGGCTGCCGCCCCTTGGACCCTGCTACCAGGGGCGCTGCCCCCGGACCCCCGTGATTCGGGGGCTTCGCCCCCGAATGATAATCATAATAACGTCATACAAGTGTGCACTCCGCACAACCCCGACTTGTTGAACATTTATCACGATTACACATTGGTCAACTAAGTCTTTCCATTACACTTAAATCATATTGGTGATGCAAAATCACCAACATTCCTCCCCCATTTAAGTGTAATCTTGATTAACTTAAATCAAACTCATAACAAACAACAAACTGATGCATAAATGAAATATCGAGACGATTGAATTTCACATTAGTATATTAGCATTCCAAATATTCGAATATCAGAGTGTCACTAAAGGATTGAACTCTTTCTATTCATAGTGAATACATGAAGATAATATACACAACAGTTTACACATTCACATGTTCTACTTGACACTATGTTTTACTAGCTTGTGTCCTATCCTTCAATAAGCATATCAAAGCCAAGTCCCAAGCTTCTTGAAGCAGCTAAACTTCATGCTCATATAGGTAGTTTTTTACTCTTGCACCTGCACATGCAATTTGTCAAAAAACCATTAAGAAATATAATTTCAACCTCCTTTATCTTGCAGTTCTAAACACATACCGTGGGATGATGTAATTATGTGTTCCAATCCAAAGATATCAAGCTTTCCTCATTGAATTCAGCATCTAACATTACGTTAGATGGGAATTGGGTATCTTGATACAAGGATTTAATTAGGTGGACTTTAAACCCATCCCAATAGCCGCCTTGCGTACGAGATCTCTTGCTAACCCTTTGGTTAAATGGTCGGCTAAATTCAATTGAGTTCTTACAAAAATCCCACAGATATCACACCATTCATGATAAGCTCACGAATCATACTATGTCTAACACCTAAGTGTCTAGGATCTTGCCATATACACCTTGACTATATAGCTTAGCAAGGTAGCGAGCACTATCACATCTGATAGAAATGGTAGACATCGGTTGTAGGCCACAAGGAATTTCGTAAACCAAATTCCTCAGCCACTCAGCTTCATTATCAGCTGCAGCCAAAGCCACAAATTCAGAGACTCATGGTTGGAGCTTGTAATACAGTCTGTTTCTTGAAGCCAAGGAATAGCACCTCCTCCAAGAAGGAATACCAAACCACTCGTAGACGAGTGATCCTCCATATTATTAAAATCCAACTGGCATCCGAATAAAACTTCCATAAACAGAAGGTAACTACTATAAGTCAAAACATATTCCATTGTTCCTTTCAATATACTGAAAAACTTGACCGGCGCTTGCCAATGTAGAGTCATAGATTGCTAGTGTACTTCTAGCTGTCATACAGCAAAGCTATATTGGTCTTGTGCTAATCATGGCATACATAAGACATCCAATAGCTCTAGAGTATTCTAGCTGAGACACTGGAGTTCCTTTATTAGGTCGAAACTTCACAGTAGGATCTACAGGAGTATAAACAGGAGAACAATTAGCAAAGTTAAACTTTGTCAGTATCTTCTCAATATAATGAGATTGAGAAATAGAGATACCATTGTTTTACCTGTTTCATTCTAATACAAGGAATCACCTCACCTCCCCCAGATCTTTCATATCAAATTAGATGTCAAGAATTCCTTTGTCTTATTACTTGATCTTGGTCAGTGCAAAGATAAATGTCATCAATATAAGCAAATTAATATCTCTTTACCGAAGCATTAAATTTACTTAACAACACTTGTAGCTTGGTTTAATGAAAAAACATGACAACACCACGATAATCAAAATTTTGATGCATTGTTTTGGTGCTTTTTCAGTCCATACAATTGATTTCTTCAATTTACATACTTGCTTTAATGGTCCCGGCACCAAACGTTCAGGTTGTTTCATGTAAATTCCTACATCAAATAACCATTTAAGAATGCAGTTTTCACATCCAGTTGGGATTTAACAAGATTTGTATAGCTACAAGAGCAACAACAATCTATAGTGGAAAATCCTAGCAACAGAAGCAAAGTTTCAAAGGAAGTCAAATTCCCTCCTTTTGTCTAAAGCATTGGGTAAATCAATCTGGCTTTATATTTTATCTATGTAATACACTTTCTCTTCCTTTTTAGGATCCATTTACATCCTAATGCTTTGCATCCAGGAGGCAAATCAGTTAATTCCCAAGTATCATTATGCATGATGGAATCAATCTCACTTTGAATTGCTTCTTTCCAAAAGCAAAACCAAAAAAATCCCTAAGAAGCATTTGCTTTCACTCAAGGTCCTTGGATCCTCCTCAATAATGAAACAATATTCACGTTGAGATAAAGTCTTATCTCTTGTTCCTTCAACCAAATAAAGTTGAAAATCAGACCCAAAAGACTTGCTTTTTTGTTCTAGTGCTTTTTCTAGGAACAGATGGACCAGGTACATCATCAGTACCTTCAACCTCATCTTCAGCTATCTTACTAGAAGATGGCTGAATCATACCTCTTGGTCTAGGTATAGACGTAAACCGTTCTTCATCAAATATAGCATCTCTCGACTCTATTATAGAGTTCACCGACACATAATCATTAGGTTCTATAACATAAAATCTATAACACTTGGAATGCTCAACATAATAATGAAGATACAAATCTCATACCTTTCTCACCCAGATTTTTCATTTTGGGTTCAGTTAGCCTTACAACCGCTCTACAGCCCCAAACCCTCAAATAAGTCAAATTTGGTAACTTTTTGGTCTAAATTTCATAAGGGGTTTGTTTACTATTTTTGTTTGGAGTTCTATTCAAAATATAACAGGCTGTCAACATAGCCTCACCCCAAAACCCTTTACTTTGTCCAGAATAGGATAACATGGAATTTACCATTTCTTTTAAAGTTTTATTCTTCCTTTCAACCACCCCATTCTGTTGTGGTGTGTAAGGAGCCGTGGTTTGATGTATTATACCAGTTGATTGGAAATACACTGGATCATAATACTCACCACATCTATCAGTACGCAGTACTTTTATCAAATCGTGTCTTTGAAGTTCTACTTCTTGTTTATAAATTTTAAATTTATCTAGAGCTTCATGTTTAGCATGCAATAGATAGACATAACAATATCTAGCAGCATCATCAATAAAAGTAATGACATACTTATTATTGCCTAGTGTAGGATTGGCATGAAAATCACACAAATCACTATCTATGAGATCTAATACTTTGTTTTCCCGGTTAACACCCTTAAATGGTTGTCTAGTGATCTTTGTTAACATACAAGTCTTGCAACTTTCATATGTCATGTCAGGTATTAAACTAATTTTAGACATATCTCTCATTCTCTTGTAATGAACATGTTCTAGTCTAGCATGCCATAATTCAGATTTACTTAAACTATTGCTAATGATTAGAATAATATACATGCAGAATCATTAAAACAAAGGATAATTCAGAATTAATCTAATATCCTTACATACATAACCAAATCCAACAAAATGAACAGTTCTTGACAGATATTACTTGTCACTTTCCAACCTTGTTTGTAGCCACCATTATTCGCATAATTTCAGAAAAAGATTCTTTCGAATCCCAGGTAACATACTAATACTTATCTAAACATTAAAGTTTTTCCAGAAGTTGACAAGTCAATAAAAACACGCCTATTCCTTTGATTGGTTCAGTTGCAACGTTTTCCATCTTTACAAATCGATCAATCTTTAATCGATTTAAGACTTGAAACAACGGAAGATCCTTGCAAACATGACTTATTGCACCGAATCAACCCACCAAGCAACTTCATCATCCTAAACATAAAATGCATCAGAAATAACAGAAACATAATGTAAAACATTATAAAAATTCTGTATAAAATCATAATTATAACCTTGTTGCTTTTCAGGACCCTTAGACCCATTTGAACCAGCGCCATCCTTGCCCTTACGAGAGCGACAATCCTTCTTCATATGACTAGGCTTGTTACATTTCCAACAAGTCATTGTAGCCTTCTTGTTGGCAAATTTATCATCACCACTTTTGAACTTTCTTTTGTTCTTATTGTTGTTGGAATTTTTGGTTCCATCTCTTTTAACCATGTTGACAGAAGATGATCCAATTTGGTTCTTTCTTGAGAGGATTATCAAGTTCTGATTTCTTAAATCCTTCGCTCATATTCGTAGATGATACCAAGTTAAAAACAATTTAACTCTTCCTTTTTATGTTTCAAACCATGTTTGAATTCTTTCCAGGAAGGGGGCAGTTTATCAATGATAATTGCAACCGAGATGGCCTCATCCAATCAAAATTGTGTAGGGTATACTGTCCCTAGGAATCCTTAACATTTCATGATTACTGTTCCATGTCAGCATGGTATTCAACCATCTTGTAATTCATAAAACTACTCACAAGAAACTTCGTTGCAGAAGCATCTTCTGCTATGTATTTGGATTCTAGGGACTCCCATAGTGTTTTTGCAGATTCAGCGTTTTGATAGATATCAAATAAGGAATCAGACATACCATTTAGAATTTGCACGGCATTGTAGTCGGCGTTCTCCACTTCCATCCCTCCTAGTCGTCTCCATACGTTTCTTTCTCGGACCCACGGGACTGGGTGTACTAGAAGTACAAACTTTCAGGGTGGTAGGAAGATAGAGCATCTTCTTGGACAGCGACGAAATCTGCCCTTCAAACTTTGACCAAAACTTATCGTAACTTGCTCGTCATTTCCATTTACAGATTCTCCGATCGTCATGATCCAGATACTTCAATCTTTGTAAGAAAAAGAATTTTGATAACAGAAATTCAGAGTCGTGTAAACACTTTTAAGATTAATGTTTTCGAATGGTTATATCGAAATCTTAAATTCGGATAAAACTAAGTTTAGAATCGAGAATATGTTTTTTTGATGTTATAAAACCGAAACCAGGAGATAGATGAGGAATATATGACCAACTAAACTGCATATGCGGTTGTAACTGTCATAGCAGTTATTTAACCACCGAAGCAGATAAATCAACGGGCAAAATTAAGTCCATAATCCGGGAATTTTATTTTCAAGTGGTTATTAACTGCCTTTATACAATAAAATTAAGTCCATAATTCCGAAAAAATTTATTTTCAAGTATTTCGACCCCTGCCAGGGGCTGTCGCCCCTTGGACCTGCTACCAGGGGTGCTGCCCCCGGACCCCGTGATTCGGGGGCTTCGCCCCCGAATGATAATCATAATAAGTTCATAACAAGTGTGCACTACGCACAACCCCGACTATGTTGTAAATTTATTACGATTACACATTGGTTCAACATTAAGTCTATCCATTACACTTAATTCATATTGGTGATGCAAAATCACAACACATATAAAATATATTTTATATCACTCACCCAAAGTCGTTAGTCTTGCTCATTTGATTTTGAAGCTTTCAGTCCCTTCCATTAAACATATTCAAAATGGTTAAAAATTTATTCAGCCGGACGCGCAATATATCATTGAAAAAAAAACATTACTCCTTGTCAATATCATCCTTATCTTCATGCACTTGTGGAGGGTTGAAGAAGTTAAAGAAACTTTCACAATCTTCAATCTTTGTGATAGGTTTAGCATTCTTTGATCTTATTTGGCTTCTTCTTTAAGATATTTTGTGTCAAACATTTCCCCGGTAGCCATTCAATAGTTGTTATATAACATACAAAGCATATCATGAACTCTAATGATGTATGCCAAAACATGTGAAATAAAATATAGATATAAGATGTCTTGCCCTATTGCATTCTCAAAATTTGGCTCATCGTCATGAATCATATGATACACTTTAGTCAAAAGTGAGTTGTTATAAAACTGATTGGTATCAAAAAAGAACTCGAGCTTGAAACCGTTGGGTCATCCATCCGGAACCACTTGATATCTTTTAGATACTTTATAGGATTGACAGGCGTATGGCGCCGCTACTCAAGAAGTGGGAGAAACCGCAAAGGCTCGCCAGAGTATTGCACTTGGTTACAATTACTAACCAACATAACGCAACATTTAAATTAATAAAAAAAATCTTAATTTATATACTCAAGTTGTTCAATACCTAAACT
>BQNB010014010.1:0-75987 GCA_026074375.1 Tanacetum coccineum | reverse complement strand
GTGAACCTCATGTAGCAAGAAAATATAGCTATAAAGAGTTTATGAGCTGCCAACCTTCCTATTTCAAAGGTACGAAAGGGGCTGTTGGCCTCATTCGCTGGTTTGAATGAACTGAATCGGTATTTCTCCATAGTAACTGTACCGAGGACAGCAAAGTGAAATTTTATACTGGTACTCTGACCAACGACGCTTTGTCCTGGTGGAATTTATTCGGCCAGCCTATTGGAATAGAGGAAGCTTACAAGACCGCCTGGTCTGAATTGAAGAAGCTCTTAACAAAGAAGTATTGTCCTCGAACTAAGGTCAATAAAATGGAGGATGAATTTTACAGCCTGACTATAAAAGGGAATGATCTCAAGACTTAAGTTAGAAGATTCCAAGAGTTGGCAGTCTTATGTCTAACTATGGTACCAAATTCTGAGAAACTTATAGAAGTCTTCATCGGGAGATTACCCTGAAGTATTGAAGGAAATGTTACCGCTTCAAAACCTCAAACTTTGGAGGAAGCCATTACCATAGCCCAAAGGCTAATGGATCAGGTAACAATGCACGGTTCTATGCAAGGAACCAATGATCATAAACGAAAGTTTGATGATAGAAGAACCTTTACCAACAACAACAACTACCACAATAACCGCAACAGCAATAACAACAACAACCGCAACAATGATCACCACCAACAACATAATAGAAGGCAAGAAGCCGTCATTGCTTATGCTGCCTCCCCAACCGAAGACAGTAGGTATACTGGAAACCTTCCCTTATGTAAACAATGTACCCTGCATCATACAGGACCTTGCACTGTCAAGTGTCAGAATTGTAACAAGGTGGGCCACCAGACCAAGAACTAAAAAAACAAAGGGCCAGCTACTGGAAGCAACCTACAACCAGTGTCAGTAACTTGCCATGCCTGCATGGAAAAAAGGGCATTACAAAAATCAGTGCTCAAAAGCAAACATCAGTGCCCACGGAAGAGCATATTTGCTGAGAGACAAGAATGCTCACCAAGACCCAAACATAGTCATGGGTACGTTCATTCTAAATCAACATCTAGCTAGAGTATTATTTGATTCAGGAGTCGATAAAAGTTTCATATCCATATCTCTTGCTTCCATGCTTAATATCCCTCCAATTATATTAGATACAACCTGTAACATTGAAATGGTTGATGGAAACCTAGTAGGCACTAATACCGTTATCCAGGGTTGCACCCTGATTTTGTTAAACTAATCCTTCAAAATTGACCTCATGCCGATTAAACTCGGTAGTTTCGACGTCGTCATTGGTATGGACTGGTTGTCCAAATATCATGCCAAAATTATATGTGACGAGAAAGTCATCCACATCCCAATCGACGGTGAAACTTTGATCATCAGAGGTGATTGAAGTAAAACCCGACTAAGCCTCATATCTTGTATTAAAACTGAAAGATATATATCCAGGGGATGTTAAGTTTTCATAGTCGAAGTAATGGAGAAGAAGTTAGATGAAAGATGACTGGAAGATATACCAGTAGTCAGAGAATTCCCAAAAGTTTTTCCTAAAGACCTACTCGACCTTCCTCAGGTTCGACAAGTAGAATTCCAAATCGATTTGATTCCAGGAGCGGCACCAGTAGCCCGAGCACTCTACAAATTAGCTCCTTCAGAAATGCAGGAACTATCTGACCAATACAAGAGTTAGCAGACACAGTTTTTATCCGACCAAGTACTTCTCCTTGGGGAGCTCCTGTCTTATTTGTTAAAAAGAAAGACGGATCTTTCAGAATGTGTATCGATTATCGGGAGTTGAATAAACTTACCGTAAAGAATCGTTACTCATTACCCAGGATCGATGACTTATTTGACCAACTTCAAGGTTCGAGTGTCTACTCAAAGATTGAATTAAAATCAGGTTATCATCAACTGAGAGTTAGGGATGAAGATATTCCCAAGACTGCTTTCAGAATAAGAAACGGACATTATGAATTTCATGTGATGCCATTTGGTTTAACTAATGCGCCTGCTGTATTCATGGATCTCATGAATCGTGTGTGTAAACCATACTTGGATAAATTTGTGATAGTATTCATCGATGATATTCTCATCTACTCTCGTAACAAAGAAGAGCACGCAAATCATCTGAGAATAATCCTAGAATTACTCAAGAAAGAGAAGTTGTATGCCAAGTTCTCCAAGTGTGATTTTTGGATTCGTATCGTGCAATTTCTTGGACACTTAATTGATAGTCAAGGACTTCATGTTGACCCCGCCAAGATTGAAGCAGTTAAGAATTGGACATCTCCTACTACACCCACAGAAATACGTCAATTCTTAGGACTCACCGGTTATTATCGGAGATTTATCAAAGATTTTTCGAAGACTGTAAAGTCTTTGACTGAATTAACCTAAAAAACAAGAAGTATATCTGGGGCGAAGATCAAGAGTCGGCTTTCCAATTACTAAAACAGAAGCTATGTGAAGCTCCAATCTTAGCATTACCCGAAGGAAATGACGATTTTGTTGTCTACTGTGATGCATCCCATCAAGGTCTGGGAGCAGTGTTAATGCAAAGAGAGAAGGTTATTGCATATGCATCCCGACAACTTAAGCCTAATGAAGAAAACTATACCACTCATGATCTCGAATTAGGAGCAGTAGTGTTCGCTCTTAAAATCTGGAGACACTATCTATACGGTACAAAGTGTACAGTTTTCACTGATCACAAAAGCCTTCAACATATTCTTCATCAGAAAGAATTAAACATGAGGCAACGCCGTTGGTTAGAATTGCTTGCAGATTACGATTGTGAGATCCGCTATCATCCTGGAAAGGCAAATGTCGTAGCAGATGCCTTAAGCCGAAAGGAACGAATCAAACCACTCCGAATCAGATCATTAATCATGACCGTTCATCCAAAACTACCATCACAAATTCTCGAAGCTCAAACTGAAGCACTCAAGGAAGAAAACATCAAGGCTGAGAATTTACGAGGAATGGACAAAGCGTTTGAAGTACGTCCTGATGGAACTCGTTGTATCAAGAACCGAAGCTGGTTACCACTCTTTGGTAATCTGAGGGACTTGATCAGCATGAAACTCATAAAATCAAAATAATCCCATTTCACTCGGGTTCTGACAAAATGTACCAGGATCTAAAGAAACTCTAACATAAAGGCAATCATCGCGGAATATGTTGGCAAATGTTTGACATGTTCTAGAGTTAAGGCAGAATGTCAGAAGCCATCCGGCTGTACTGTACACCAGACATTCCAAGAAGAAATGGAAAAATAACAAAGGAACTTCGTTACAAAACTTCCTAAAACATCAAACGGACATGACATAATTTGGGTCATTGTCGATCGCCTTACAAAATTTGCACATTTCATACCTACCCGAGAGACAGATAGTATGGAAACCCTTACCAGGTTGTACATCAAAGAAATAGTCTCCTGGCATGGTGTGCCATATCCTCATCCTCGGGATCTGATAGTCCATATTACACATCTAGATTCATCAATCACAACAAAGTGCCTTGGGTACTCAATTAGACATGAGTACGGGCATATCATCCTAAAACCGATGGACAAAGTGAAAGAACCATCCAAACACTCGAAGATATGCTTCGAGCCTGTGTCATAGACTTTAGAATATCTGAAAAGACCTACAATTGGTGAATTCTCTACATAACATTATCATGCCAGTATTAAGGCAGCACCGTTTGAAGCACTCTATGGTCGAAAGTGTAGATCACCAGTTTGTTGGGCCGAAGTTGGAGATGTTCAACTTACAGGACCAGAAATAATCCATGAAACCACTGAGAAGATAGTGCAAATTCGACAACGCTTGCAAGCTGCAAGAGATCGGCAAAGAAGTTACGCCAATGTCAGGCGAAAGCCTTTAGAATTTCAAGTTGGAGATCGTGTTATGTTGAAAGTATCACCTCGTAAAGGTGTCATCCGATTCGGAAAACAAGGAAAGCTTAATCCCCGGTACATTGGACCATTCAAAATCCTTGAACGGATTGGTCCAGTGGCATATAAACTTGAGCTTCCTGAAGAGCTCAGTAATGTCCACAATACCTTTCACGTTTCAAATCTAAAGAAATGCTTATCTGACGAATCCCTTGTCATTCCAATGAAAGAGCTTCGGCTCGATGACAAAATAACTTTTGTGGAAGAAACCAGTGGAGGATCAAGGATCGAAGAAGTTAAACAACTAAACAAATCGTATCCAATAGTCAAAGTAAGATGAACTCAAAAGAGGACCAAATTACATAGAACGTGAAGATCAAATTCGTGCCAAGTATCCACATTTGTTTTCAAACATCACTCCGGCATCCAACTAAATCTCGGGACGAGATTTCTTTTAAGGGAGGGAGACTATAACAACCCGCAATTTTCATCAATGTAAATATCCATCTATTAAATTAGATGCAATGTAATATCCATCTATTATAAATATATCACCTTCTTACAGGGAATTTTTTTGCTTTATCTCAATATGCAACGTAACTTGCATCTCTAAAGTAAACGAGCTCACGCAACCTCTATCAATGCCATCTATATCTATGTTTATATCATATAAACATCCTAATATGTCAAGTCTATATCCTAATATCATTTTTACTAAGTACATTATCCATTTAACGTACATTTTCCACCAACGTTATTTTTCAAAACAAGCATTAAACTTAACAGTTTACATTAAAAACCCTAATTAATATGTAATGTAATACATATAAAATGAAATACAAGCCTTTAAAGCAATGTACAGGTATCAATCACCACATTTGTATATCCTTTACCCTCTTGAATCAAGTTACAACTTTCTAAAGCACAATGTACAAATCAATAATGCAAGAAAGTCAAACTAGGTCATTTAAGCTCCTAAACCATGTTTAAACTTTACACCACTTTAACACAAGGTACAAGTACTTAATTCATGACTCCTAAACCCTAATCTATCCATAATCTTAACCCTAATCCATGTTTTAAAACCCTAAATCATAAAACAAAACCCTAAACCCTAATTTCACTTTCAACTAAAAACTAAACCCTAAACCTAAAACTAAGCCCTAAACCTTAATCCTAAGCCCTAATCTCAGTCCTAACACTAATCCTAAACCTTAATCTACCCTTAATCCTAACCCTAATCTACATTTTAAAACCCTAAACCCTAACCCAAAAGAAAAACCAACCTGGCATCAATGTTCTTTCTATTTTGACCCATTATACATCCCCAGCTGGCCAACCTGCACCTCAAGCAAGCACCCTAGCACCTCTATGACATCACCAAGCAAGCAACCAAGTAGCTTACAAGCACCTTGATCACCTCCTTGTTTCCATTTCAGCCGTGGCCTCCAAACACCTTTCCAACACTTCATGGCTAGTTTCTAGCTTATAATACTCATCCTACTAGCCCCTCTTAGTCACCTTAACTAGCCTAGACACTTATCAATCCCTTAGATAACAAGAAAACTTAAGAACTAAGGGTTTTGAGCCTATAAATACACGAACCAAGCACCCTTTTCATTTCATCCCACACATCTCATCTCACACCCTCAAATGGAATTCTAACACTTCCATAGCAGCAATAGAAGATCAAGAGAAGTCCCTAAGCTCATAATAGAAGCCAAGAAGTAAGAAAAACAAAGCCTTGAAGTCGTTACTAGGCGTACGAACCCGAAAACCCCATTTCGACCCATTTTAGCTCAAGTAAGCCTAAGATCTTGTTCCATAAGCTTATATTCTGTACAATAATGTTCATAATACTCTTAAGATCATATATGAACTCTTGTTTGAAGCTTTGAATCCTCAAACCCATGTGTTTTTGATAAAAACCCTAAAAACGACCCGTTTTGATTTTCTAGCTAACGAATCCTTTTTCTAAACTTTTGTTACGTTAGAACATCTTATTTTAGCTTATTCTAATAAGCTATAACCTACAAATATCATTTGGAATCTTAAAATAACCTTGCATGGCTTTTTGGACTTGTTTTGCAAAAGTTTCCATGCATAGGGGTATATATCGTAACTTTCTAAAATTTATAACTAAAGGGGCTGAAAATGTCATTTTCTTAAAGTTATAACTATAAGGACCTATTTTGCCAAGTTTCAAAGTTAAAGGTTTAAATTATATATACTTTATATATAAAGGACTAAACTTGTAAAAGTTTATAAACCATGGGGGGGGATATAATCTAATATTGCAAACTTATAATATATATATTAATAATACTAATTATAAAAATAAATAAAAATTAATTCTAGCTTTTATGAAGAAACAAACAACTATAATATATCACAATTACTAGGGAGCTTCATGAATGGGGTTTCATTTAGGGTAAACGTTTTATGACAATTTTGCTGGATTTACGATTAAAGTGTCCGGCTCCTCAAACGTTTACTACATGAACTCGGAAATATGATGGCCTGAACAGTGGAAACGAATATTTCCATAATAAATTCCAATCAAAATATATTCATTATGACATAAAACATATCCAATCAAACTAAGACTTGACATATTACCCAGGTTGTATGACGAAGCCGTTACTTTCATTTCATATACTTTTGCCATCAATCAAATTTCCCTGTAACGATAAGTGAGTCATAGCCTCGCATTCAATCTTTTAAATGTTTCATAAACCCGCGAGGGGGGTACATGCTATAAACCATGAATGCAAGTTATGATTTTCCTGTATCAATCCTGAACATTTAATTGCCTAAGTCCCCTACTTTTGCCATTAAGTCCCCACTATCATGAACCGTTAATTACTCGTCGGGGTAAGCGCGAATGCTGTGAATAGATCTATTTGGGACTGGACTCCCCGTTGGTGTACCTATACTGTCGGTAACCAATAGCACACATTTGAATAACTTTACGAGTGTTTTGGCAAAGACACCCGTTGGGGCAATTATTTGTGATTATTTAACCTAAGGCTTCGGTGTCATGAGCTTAGGGCAATAATATTGTTTTCCATGATAATTGTACATGCATGCAATTATTACAAACTATGGGTGTATAACAACGTAACCCACTATTGAACTTGTATTCAAACTACTTTACTTAAACCTATGAATTTCACTCAACCTTTGTGTTGACTTTTTAGCATGCTTATCTCAGGTAATTGAGCAACTTAAGGCACGGAGTGGCACGGACTTGAAGATGGCTAAACTGTTATCATTCAAACTTTATGTTTTCATGTAGATTTTGGGACCTCACTTTTTGTAAAAACTCTAATGAATAAATGAATGATAACTTATCTTTTAAAAACGTCTCTTTCGAGTCGTTTTCTATGATTATGATTTGTATGTACTATGAAATAATACCCAGATAAGCTTCCGCTGCTAAAGTTCCTTAAAAACCTAAGGAGGTATCTTTTTGAGAATTATTTAAAAGGTTCTACTTGAGGGCAAGTAGAAGTCAAGTGGGGGGATATTTGATAACATCAAATATTTAATACTTTTTAGTATCATTTTATCCCCTAAATTACTTGCATTTATGTCACTAACATATGAAAACAAGATATTTTCTATTATTTTGTGATTTTTAGGTAAAATGCAGGTAATTATCATTTATCAAAGGAAAAGGACGTAAAATATAAATATTTACAAGAAATTACGGCGTAAACCTTTTTAAGGTTACGCCGTAACACATCTCATGCAAATTAGGTCACTCAAGCAACGATTACGGCGTAATCGATTATTGGTTACACCGTAACCATTACTATGGAAAGAAGATCATGACTAAAATAGCATTACGGCGTAACAATACAACTGGTTACGCCGTAACTATATTCAAGGAAAGAAATCATAATCATATCAACCTCAATCTATGGACTTTTGGAAGAATCAGTAATTACGGCGTAACAAGCTAAATGGTTACGCCGTAACATATGGAAAATTATAGAAAGACGTGTTACCTTGGTTACGGCGTAATTGGCTTGTGGTTGTGTCGTAACACATTCGAAGCCAATAAATTGAAGACATTTTTGCACAATTTATCATCCAACTTCCCTCAACCCATTCTTGGGTTTGGGAACTAGGTCTACAACAACACTAGTGATATAAGGAAGGTTGAAGAAGCCATGTAATGTATGACAAAATTAGCTTTAGGATGTGTAGTGTTTCGTAACGTTTCCTACATTTTTCTAAACTTAAGCATGAGTGTAATTCGCCTTAATATCATTATTATTTTGTTTCTACTTTACTTAAACCTATGAATTTCACTCAACCTTTGTGTTGACTTTTTAGCATGCTTATCTCAGGTAACTGAGCAACTTAAGGCACGGAGTGGCACGGACTTGAAGATGGCTAAACTGCTATCATTCAAACTTTATGTTTTCATGTAGATATTAGGACCTCAATTTTTGTAAAAACTTTGATGAATAAATGAATGATAACTTATCTTTTAAAAACGTCTCTTTACGATTCGTTTTCTATGATTATGACTGTTGTACTATGAAATAATACCCCAGATTAGCTTCCGCTGCTATATGTAAAAATGGGGGTGTTATATATACTTTTCATAATTCTTGTAATTTTCCTGGTTAATCCGAACTATTAATGAAGAGCATTATTAACCTTTAAACCAATTGTTACACCCAAATCGCCTTAGCCTACCTTGTATGTACTCGCTTATAGTACATTATTGATTTAACCCAAGTTAATTATTTGAGTACACAGTTGCGAAGTCCTTATCCTTGTATATACTGTTTTGGGATGATTGGGATTCATGGTGGTATTTATCTTATGAAGAATTGGGGAAGAAGTAATTTATTACCCCCAATAGAGCTTAATAAGCTCTATGTTATGTTGATTCACCTCAATTCGGGTCATTAGTTAAAATTGTAATGAGTTCTAAAACTCAAGTGTAGGGGTGTGCTTATAAACTCAAGTGATGTATTATGTTATCTAAAAAAGAGATTGATGCAGAGTTGTGTAGAGTTTGTATATCTTTGTCCGAGTCTTTGGCTTAGCAACCCATTCAGCGTGTACTCTTATAAATAATTAGCTCACCACTTCACCCCAAATTCACCTAAAAAAATCACTCCCCAAATATTTCCCATCTGTTTCCATTTCCATTTATGTTATCTTACACCTACACCCCACAACCCTTAAAGAACTCTTTGATAGTAACTTCTAATACTTGCGCCTAGCGGTGGAGGTTTGATCCTTTATCAAGCCTATGGTAATTTATATGCTATGACAGGTAATGAGTGTTATTTCCCGTTTCCCCATATCGTTATAATTCATTATACACTTGAGAGAAAGAGAGAATCCAAACACTTATGTGAGGTGCTAGTATATGCTTTCCGTGCTTTTAATTACGAGGTCTAGAAGGTTGTGTCGTAAACTTCTTTTAAAGAGTAGGTTAAATGCCCACAATATCACTACTATCTAGGTAGAAAAGCCCATTTGCTTGAGGACAAGCAAATCCCAAGTGTAGGGGTATTTGATGAGGTATCATTTTATACACTTTTTCGAGGTCATTTAACCCCCTAAATCATGCAAATATGCCCAGATTATGTGCTTAATCGTTTGTTTTTTGTATTTTTAGCACTTGGATGACTTTTTGAGGGAATACATGTGACTTGGGATCAATTGGAGAAGAAACGGACGAGACCACGACTCTACACCAACTATCTTGAAGAAATTCCTAACAGTAGCTGGAGACGGCGTCACAAACCATACGCGACGGCGTCAGGATCATTCAAGAGACGACGTCAAAGATTTCTAGACGGCGTCAGAACGTAGCCGACTTAAAGAAATCCTAGAAGATTCTACGGGGCGACGGCGTCAGAGATATAACGCGACGCCGTCACACCTCTTTTTCAATATATACAAATCCGTTTTTAGGGTTTTAGTGTGTAACTTTTGGTAGACGAACCCTAACTTAAATAGTTTGAGTGTAGCAGCTTTTAGGTCGTTTTTAAGGCCTCAAAACCCTATTGTATGAGTTTTTAATCCATGCTTTAATCAAGTGAAGTTCATATATCCTCAATCACTAAATATGTCTATATGTTTTGTGATTGATTCTTGTACTTATTTCTTATTTAATATGTTAGGCTAGATCCATTAGTATTTACTTATGATTGCATGAAACTTAGTTTGTAGATCCTTTTAATGTTGCTTCTTGTGATGGATGTGCATGTTAGGCTTTAGAAAACTATCCATAAGATATTAAATTGGCATAGACGTCTAGGGAAACGCGAGTGTGTAGAAAGGATACCATCGGTAACAGTCTTCATACTACATTACCCCTAATATGGTTGATCCCTCTTAAGGTATTTTAATTGCATGTAATATACTCTTAGGGGCCTTGTAATAGTCTTCATACTACCTTACTTTTTTTTTGGTAAAGGGTTTCCCCGATAAATTATAGTACACCAAAAAATCGTTGAAATACAAAGGATAAGTGTGAAGTCCCTTATCTCAGTCCAAAAATGGACACTCACTTGCAAACTAAGTGTGTTGCCGTTACGGAATATTACGTAGACGGCGAGTACGTGTAATTCGTTCATTACTTAGGAAATACTTACACCGATCATCACAAGTGTGACAAAGCAACAGGATTAGGAGAAGCAAACTAAGGAGTAATGCATGATTAAGTAAATACGTTAGTTTATCATATAAGTTATCACCAAGTAATTTAGATATTAATTAGTTTAATTAGTTAAAACCGAACCAACCTCTCAAACCATGATTTTACCCGCTTCTATAAAATAAAAAATTACAAAAAGAATATTCTCTCAACCCCGTAGACCTCTGTTAGATTCTGTTCGAGCCTTCCCAACCTATTCTTCTAGAGAACGATAGCAACCTCCGAGTCTTGCCTATACTACATTGCAACGATTAGGTGCTGTAACACCCCCAAACTACGATACGCATCGAAATATAACATTTGGGGTGCTACTTCATAATATATGCACACGAGTCCCAGTAAACGTACAATGATACGTTTATAAAACACAATTTCATTTATTAGAAAGATCAGAGTTACATAGGTCCCAATACCAACATAGAAATTTATTTCTAAAAGTCACAACACGACTTGATTTCTAAAACACTTGTTTAGTTTATGACACTACTTCAC
Source organism: Tanacetum coccineum (assembly GCA_026074375.1). Taxonomy (NCBI): domain Eukaryota; kingdom Viridiplantae; phylum Streptophyta; class Magnoliopsida; order Asterales; family Asteraceae; genus Tanacetum; species Tanacetum coccineum. The sequence continues at coordinate 64,910 of BQNB010014010.1, read as the reverse complement.
CGAGACACCGTCCTTGATATCCGCGTTCCGTCCCATCCAAGCCATTAACAATACCTAACCTGAGATACATGCTTAAAAACGTCAACAAAACGTTGAGTGAATTCATAGAGTTTACAAATAACAGTTAGAACGCATATTTGGTTCAACAAAACATATAACATTGCTCGTAAGACAAGTTATAAAAATATTGATTTCCAACTAAATGAGCCCATGTACCGAAACTTAACACATTCATTCCCGTAGGACGAAATTATGTCCGAGAAGTATGCCACTTCTCCTAATACTAACTACAAAATGTCCGTTTGACAGGGTGGTCACAACTAACTCACGATACAGAAACCCCGGACAGGTTGACAAACGCAATAATCTATTTCATGCATTACCGTTCACCAACAACAAGGCAACTAACGGTCACGCAGTAAAAGGCATATACTCAATAGTGAATCGAATCATATTTAGTATAAAAACATAATGCGTTCTCATTTTCACAAACCAACAAGTATCCCCCTCGCGGGTTTAAAAACCTTTAAAACACTTAAAAGAGAGGTTATGACTCACCTTAATCGAAGTCGAAGGTCACATAACCGAAACAATCACGTACTACTCGATGACGAGCTCAACCGCGACCTTAATTATGTCGTTAATTGATAAAGTGCACAAAGAATATCCAACGAATGCCACATCGTGTCGGTAAAAAGATATATATCTTATAATATATACAGACATGACATTGATGAGAAATTCCACTGCGCGACCTAAATCGCCAAACCCACACTATCATTGAGTTAATAATTATTCCTCACAGTTGTATCTTAACGTGACTTTAACTGAAAACTTTATAATTCGATAACTTTTCTATTTTAAAAGTTACTATTTTCACAGAAAGATACCATCTTGGTAACTTTTAAACATCTAAGTATATTTTTAATACTTATCGTTTTATTTATATCCATGTACTTAGTTAAAAAAAATTATATAAGTCTTATATGACTCGTTGACTTTTTAAAATCAACATTTGACTCTTGACTTTATAATTATAATATTTTTAAACCCAATAGTCTACCCGCGCCAAACGACCCTTTAAATCACATTTTCACGACTCGGAGTAAGCAAAGATTTTATGCGAAAAGATATTCCGGAAAACTTTTTAGTTTTAGCCGAGACCTGAATCTTGACAGAAAATGACCAAAATGCTCTTTTTCAATTATGTTGTAACTTGTATTTTCAATAAAAACGCAGCAGTTTGACCATCGGTTTTGACCCGCTGTATCACATTTTCGTGACTTTAGACCAAAAAGGAGAATTTTATGAAAACGTCATTCCGACAACTTCCGTGTTTTGCCGGAAGGCTGAAACGAACTCGAACGTGCCCAAAATAGCTTTTGAAAATCGGATCAGCAAGCAAAATAAGCTTATACTAGTCGGGTACCCGCGCAATTCGGCGGCGGGTACCCTGTGATTATATTTTGCGGCGAGCAAATGTTATCCGGCTAAGCGTTTTTCTAACGAAAAAATAAAGAATCTTTGTAGTAAGTACCAGTAAGAGTTGAGGAGTGAAAGCGAAGGTATATTGAGAGACTATTTTTGTTGTAACAAAAAACATTTGTGTGTGAGATATGAAATGGTTTGTGTGAATTTATAAGGTGGATGCGGTTATACATTTTTTAATAATCATTATTGAAAGTAATGATTTTAAGCGGTTATACGTTTTTAATAAGTGATTGAAGGCCGCTAACAATGTGAAGTTTTAAGCGGTTACAAACACGTTTTTAAATGATATTGCTTATTCTTTTTTAAGATTAGAATAATATAAACTTGGACCAATTCATAAATAAAAATTTTTAAACAAGAACAATCACAACATAATAAGAAAAGAAAAAAAAGAAAATTACTATAGAACGTCTATAGTAGTTAAGTAAATTTGAACAATTTCCAAACAATCCCCCCCACAATAATCACAAATCAAAATAAAAAATTCTAAAAATTTCCGACAAATAAATACCCCAAACTGGTTATCATCATCATCACGGTCATCAATTCAAAACTACAATCACACCAAATCACAACATAACAAGATGGAAAAAAATTAACAATAAGAAGACCTCCATTTCTTTGGTACCCGTATTCCTCTTCTGCTTTGGTACCCGTATTCCTCCAAAGCCATGATCATTAGCTTGGCAGACGGCGGAGACAATGACGGCGGTAGCGGCTGACATCACATGATGCTGGCAAAGGTGGCTGCAGAACTAAACGGTAGTGGCGGCAAAATCTAATATATGAGACGACGAAATTTTGTGGTTTGAAGAAAGAAAGAGAAAGGTGTTTGTGTTTTTAAGAGAGATAAAATAGAGAGATGAAAATGGTGTAATAAATTTTGTTAGTGTGCTAGCTTTTTATACTCGTATTTGAGTTTGTGGTTTACACTTAAATGATGTTTAATAGACCGTTACAAAATGGGGCATATGATATGCTGAAGATTATCAATTGAGTGAATTGATGACAATATCAATGTTAGCAGTTACAAGTTGACTGTTTTAAAAAACATATATGGGCCATTACAACTTTACCATTTAATTAGTTGTTACATGTTTTGGGGTGTTACAAAACATGTTTGTGTTTTTAAGAGAGATAAAATAGAGTGATGAAAATAATGTAATGAATTTTGTTAGTGTGTTAGGTTTTTATACTCGTATTTGAGTTTGTGGTTTACACTTAAAATGATTGTTTAATGGACTGTTTCATAATGGCACCACATGAATGACAGCAGTTCTACAAGATTTGATGAATTTAATGACAATTTCAACTGATAGCAATTACAGTTGGACTGATTAAAAAACGGTATATGGGCCCTTACAGGCTGTTACATTTATTTGGCTGTCTATTATGTTTTATTGTTTTGGTATGGGTGTTACCAAGTTTTGGCTATTAAAGATTTTAAAAGCTTTTAAATGTGTTGATGTACATTTTTTAATGGTTTTACATCTTTCCTAATAAAGTAATATTTTTTACTTAATTTTTTAAGACTTAAAAATAGATGGACTAAATTTCTACCTATATATGGGGCAAGACATGAAATATTTCATGATGACTAGACATGGTGACATGGCAATTTAATGCTGACTGGAAATGATGACTCAAAGGGCATAATGGTCCACAAAATTCGACCTCATAAATCTGTTTGTAAAATAAGGGGTATAATCGTCAATTTGTTTCTTCCTTCAAATCATGCTACAATTTCTCCAAACAGCTCATGTGCATTCAATGTCAGTTACATTGTTAGACAATCTTTCTGAATTTTGAAAATCCCTTCCAAACTTATCATGATTTTCAAAATTATTTATCAAATCATGGTAGCGGAAATTAAATGTTTATCGATCATAAACTTTGATCAGGTACCATGATTTGATGAAATATTAATCACTATTCTCGATTTTCACTTTTAAATCACTGTTTGATTGCCCCAACTTTGATCAGGTATGTTCGATTTTAATTTTCCCTTTAAATTAATCTTTTCATTCTATTTATTAAACCTTATTATCAAAATAATTAGAGGTTTGATGATTCATGGTATGTTCAATTTCAAGATTTTGAAATTATTATTATAGCAGATTAATCAATTGTTTTTTTTACCTAAATCATAGAGGGAAAAATACATTTGGTCCGCTATCTTTACAGGGTATAACTCTTTTTGTCCATTTTTAAAAGTTTTGCGGGTTTCAAGCCAAATCCCGAGTATCCATTTCCACATTTGAGCCAAATCAGACAATTTGTTAAATCTGATTGGTCTAAAATGTGAAATGGACTACTCCGGGTTTTGGCTTAAATGTGAACAATAATTGGTAGATTGGCTCAAAATGTGTATGGATACTCGGGTTTTGGCACCTTAAACCCGCAATTTTTAAAAAAATAGATCCAAAAGTGTTATTCACGGTAAAGCAGTGGACCCACAAATTAGTAGTTTTCTCTAATCATATCATAAATTGTTTATTGTGTATTTTACAGATTAATTAAGTTTTTGAAATTTTTATTATCTATTTTAAACTCATGTATGCTGATGTATGATTTTAAATATAGATTGGGATGCACTGTAAATGTGCATCTGTTTGTAATATCAATAATGGATAACTTTTTGCATCGTTGTTTTTTATAACCATCCTTTCTTTTATATTGAATGTATATAATATGGTACTTTTGGTTTATCATGGGTGTGCCATCTGACTAGCAGTTTTTTGTTTTGTGTTTTTTTGTCAGAAATGGTTGTTTGTGATGTTGATTCAAAACTATTAGAGGGGCTTGAGTCTATGGGATTTTCAAAGGAAAGGTCGATAAGAGCACTTCATTTATCTAATGAGTGGTTTGAAACTATGAATCTCTAGCGAATTATGTTACTATGTGCGTACCCTTTTCAAAGCATTGACCTTTTTTTCTTAATTGGTGATTTATAACGTTTATCATAAGCGGTTGGAAAGTAGTTGAGCAAGATATGATGTTTCTAAGGTATTTAGAAAATAGATGTTTAGTGACGCTTGATCATACTTGATTCGAAAATTTCCTTATTGTTAATTTATCTGCATATAAAAACCTTTTGATTTAGTAGTAATTTATTTATTTATCCCTTTTACTGGCCTAATTGTTGCGGTTGTTGGTGCACATTCTTAAGTATCTGCAAATGACGCAACCACAATGCAACACAATGGTTGAAAGGCAACAGGATCCTACTTATGTTAACTTCTGATTGCTTCTAGTGACTTCATACAGTAGGTATTGGTGTTTTAATGCATTGTTTTGTTTGTGATTTTTCAAGATAAGATGTAGATTATCGTCTATTTGTCACATGCAATGTTTAATAGACCGTTACAAATGGGCCACATGAATGCAGCAGTTACAATTTGAGTGAATTGATGACAATATAAATGTTAGCAGTTACAAGTTGACTGTTTTAAAAAACATATATGGGCCATTACAACTTTACCATTTAATTAGTTGTTACATGTTTTGGGGTGTTACAAGTTTTGGCTATTAAAGGATTTTAAAGGTTTTTAAATGTGTATGATGAATATTTTCTAATGGTTTTACATATTTTCCAATAAAGTAATATTTTTTACTTAATTTTTTAAGATTTCTAAAAATAGATGGGCTAAATACTTTATAAAGAAAGAGAAAGATGTTTGTGTTTTTAAGAGAGATAAAATAGAGTGATGAAAATAGTGTAATGAATTTTGTTAGTGTGTTAGGTTTTTATACTCGTATTTGAGTTTGTGGTTTACACTTAAATGATGTTTAATGGACTGTTACAAATGGACCACATGAATGCAGCAGTTACAATTTGACTGAATTAATGACAATATCAATGCTAGCAGTTACAAGTTGACTGAATTAAAAAACGTATATGGGCCGTTACAGCTTTACCATTTAATTGGTTGTTACATGTTTTGGGGTGTTACAAGTTTTGGCTATTAAAGGATTTTAAAGGCTTTTAAATGTGTATGATGTACATTTTCTAATGGTTTTACATCTTTCCTAATAAAGTAATCTTTTTTACTTAATTTTTTAAGACTTCTAAAAATAGATGGGCTAAATGCTTTATAAAGTAGTATAGATTGTACCTATTACGTGTGACATGTTTTTATAGTGGCATTTTGTTAAGGATATGGTAAGATTTTGCATTATTAAGGCATGATTATAGCAATATTGGAGAGCTGTTACTTTTTTTCAGCTGTTACAAGTCTTAAGGTTGGAGGGATGTTACTTTGGTTTTATAGATCAAAAAGGAGAAGATGAAAAAGTGGAGAAAAACTCACCAAAGAACATCGAGCCATGGAAAAAAAGAGAGAAAGAGATACAGTCACGTGCATCATGTTGATAAGGTAGCAGCGGTTGGCAGCATATGGTGATCAAGCTAAAGTAGGGGAGAGCAGGTGGCAGCCGAACATCCGTCCGGCTGAGAGATCCACAGAGAGGCCCGAAAGCCGGCGACAAACAGCGGCTGGTGGCGGCCGGGGTGGTGGTAACGTCCGACGTGGTAGTCACGTCCGGTGGTAGGGCCGGCGTGATGATGTGGGGGTGGTGGATGATAGTTTTTATGATATGAGAGAATATCGAGTATTTTTTGTTGTGTCTGTGTTTGTGTGGTGTGTGAAATGGATTGTAGTTATATTTATAGTGATAAAATGAACAAGAAACCTTTTTAATGGTTTTTAAATGATGGTTTTATATGTTTGGCAAATTTTATTGCTTGCATAAAAAAAATTATACATTATGTTTTGTAACTTGGAATGTAACAGCTTTTTTAATGGTTTTTAAAGAGGGTGTTAAATTATTTGGCAGAATTTTATTGGTTGCATAAAAAGATTGTACAACGTGCATAAGGATTTGCACTACTTAAGACTTCTTTTTGATGTAGATATTTATTTAACTTAAAATATCAAGTACTTTTAATTTAGAAAATTGGCTAAACTGCTTTATAAAGTAGTAGAGATAAAAGAGCATATATATAAAGGATGTTCTATATTTAAACACACAATAAATGGGCTCGGCTGTTACATTCTTACATCATAAATGGGTTGTTACATACTTATTTTTTAAATGGGCTTTTTATTAACAATGCAAGTTACCAAACGAATGCAAGTTAAATGCTGCAATGTTACAAACGCCTAAATAAATATGGTGTTACTATCTATACACCCAGCCTTTGAATGACTTTTTAAAAACATGTAAGCATAAACTTTCCACGAATAAACATAAATGATTTTTTACTTAATTCTATTTTATTAGAAAATGGGCTAAATCTCTACTACCATTATAAAGCATTTTAGCAATTTCTAAAAAAGAAGTACATAAAATTTTAAGTAAAAAAGATTACTATAAAAAAAATCTTAAGTAGTGAAAATCCTTATGCACGTTGTACAATCTTTTTATGCAACCAATAAAATTCTGCCAAACAATTTAACACCCTCTTTAAAAGCTATTAAATAGGCTGTTACATTCCAAGTTACAAAACATAATGTATAATATTTTTATACAAGCAATAAAATTCTGCCAAACAATATAACACCCTCTTTAAAAACCATTAAAAAGGTTGTTACATTTTATCACTATAAATATAAATACAATCCATTTCACACACCACACAAACACAAACACAACAAAAAAATACCCACTATTCTCTCATCTCATAAAAAATATCATCCACCACCCCCACCTCATCACGCCGGCCCTACCATTGGACGTCACTACCACGCCGGACGTCACCACCACGCCGGATGCCCCAGCCGTTGTTTGCCGCCGGCTTCCGCCTTCGTCTCTGCCGATCTCTCGCCGAAATGACCGGCTGCCACATGCTCTCCCCTACTTTAGCTTGAACACCATCTGCTGCCAACCGTTGCTACCTTATCAACATGATGCACGTGACTGTATTATTTTCTTTTTTTTCCATGGCTCGATGTTCTTTGGTGAGTTTTTCTCCACTTTTTAATCTTCTCCTTTTTGATCTATAAAACCCAAGTTACATCCCTCCAACCTTAAGACTTGTAACAGCTGAAAAAAAGTAACTGCTCTCCGATATTACTATAATCATGCCTTAATAATGCAAAATCTTACCATATCCTTAACAAAATGCCACTATAAAAACATGTCACACGTAATAGGTACAATCCATACTACTTTATAATGCATTTAGCCTATATATTTTTAGAAGTCTTAAAAAATTAAGTAAAAAAGATTACTTTATTAGGAAATATGTAAAACCATTAGAAATTAGAAAATGTACATCATACACATTTAAAAACCTTTAAAATCCTTTAATAGCCAAAACTTGTAACACCCCAAAACATGTTACAACCAATTAAATGGTAAAGTTGTAACGGCCCATATACGTTTTTTAATACAGTCAACTTGTAACTGCTAACATTGATATTGTCATCAATTCAGTCAAATTGTAACTGCTGCATTCATGTGGTCCATTTGTAACGGTCCATTAAACATCATGTAAGTGTAAACCACAAACTTAAATACGAGTAAAAAAGCCTAACACACTAACAAAATTTATTATACCATTTTCATCTCTCTATTTTATCTCTCTTAAAAACACAAATACCTTTCTCTTTCTTTATAAAGCATTTAGCCAATCTATTTTTAGAAGTCTTAACAAATTAAGTAAAAAAAAATACTTTATTAGGAAAGATGTAAAACTATTAGAAAATATTCATTATACACATTTAAAAGCTTTTAAAATTATTTAATAACCGAAACTTGTTACCCTAATCACCTTTTTTGTTTTCTTTTACTTCTCTAAATCACGAGCAGAATATACAAGATTATAACCTTTTGTTGCTTAGTCAGGTAACATTGATGTTGTCATCAATTCAAGTCAAATTGTAACTGCTGCATTCATGTGGACCATATGTAAACTGTCATTTAAACATCATAATTGTAAACCACCAACTCAAAAAATAGATAAAAATACAGTAGAAAAACCTAACACACTAACAAATTTATTAACCCTTTCATCTCTCTATTTTATCTCTCTTCAAAACACCAACATCGTTCTCATTCTTTCTTCAAACCACCAAATTCCTCCGTCTCACATATCAAATTTAGCAGCCACTTACCGTAGTTTTCTGTCGCCACCCATTGGCCGCCAACATCATGTGCTAACAGCCGCTCTGTCGCCATTGTCTCCGCCGCATGCCAAGCTTACGATCAGGGCTTTGAGTGAATACGGATACCAAAGCAGATGTGGAATACTGGTACCAAAAGAAATGGAGTCTTCTTATTCCGTGAATTGTCATTTTTTTAAAGTGATGAATGTTTTGGAGATGAATTACGTGGTTTTAAATGTATGATTTGATGATATTGTTTAAAATGTTTGACATCATGGGTTAATTGTTGCAAGGATGATTTCTAGAAATAGTTAAGGGCTTCATCGTTGATATCAAATGCTAAGGTTTAATGAATTTGGATTTTTTAGGGATAGAGTCTTATGAATTAATGATTGATCTACAAAGCATCAGTGATCCTGAATCTATTAACTTTTGATGAAGTGGCTGAGATTTTTAGTTAATTTTTTTCATCATGTTATGTTAGTGATTTGGTGATTGTAGTTTTGAAATTGATGACCGATGAAGTATGATGATAACCCATTGGGGTTTTTTATTTTTCGAATATTTAAATTTTTATAATTTTTGATTTGTGATTATTGGGATGTTAGGAATGTTCAATTTTACTAACTACTACGACTTCTATAGTTAAACTTACCTTTTTTTCTTTTTATTATGTAGTGATTGTTCATTGTTAAAAATAATTATTGAATTTGTCCAAGTTAATCATTTTCAAATCTTAAAAAAAGAATAAGCAATATCATTAAAAACGTGTAACCGCTTAAACCATCATTGTAACGGCCTTCAATAATTATTAAAAACGTGTAACCGCTTAAAATCATTACTTTCAATAATGATTATTAAAAATGTGTAAACGCATCTATAATATAAATCCACACAAACCATTTCATATCTCTCACACACAAATGTTTTTTGTTACAACAAAAATAGTCTCTCAATATACCCTCGCTTTCACTCCTCAACTCTTACTGGTACTTACTACAAAGATTCTTTATTTTTTCGTTAGAAAAACGCTTAGCCGGATAACATTTGCTCGCCGCAAAATATAATCACAGGGTACCCGCCGCCGAATTGCGCGGGTACCCGACTAGTATAAGCTTATTTTGCTTGCTGATCCGATTTTCAAAAGCTATTTTGGGCACGTTCGAGTTCGTTTCAGCCTTCCGGCAAAACACGGAAGTTGTCCGGAATGACGTTTTACATAAAATCTCTTTTTGGTCAAAGTCACGAAAAATGTGAATACCGCGGTCAAAACCGCGATGGTCAAAACTCTGCGTTTTTATTGAAAATACAATTACAACATAAATGAAAAAGAGCATTTTGGTCAATTATCTGTCAAGATTCAGTCTCGGCCTAAAAACAAAAAAGTTTTCCGGAATAACTATTCCGCATAAAATCTTTGCCTACTCCGATCGTGAAAAGGTGATTTTTAAGTCGTTTGGCGCGGGTCAGATTTGGGTAAAAATAAATATAATTATAAAAGTCAAAGAAAGTCAAATGTTGACTTTAAAAAGAGCAAACGAGTCATTAAGACATATAAAAATTTTTAACTAAGTACATGATATAAAAAAAACTATAAGTATTAAAATATACTTAGATGTTTAAACTTACCAAAGATGGTAACTTTCCGAAAATAGTAACTTTCTAAAAATAGAAAGTTATCGAAAATATAAAGTTTTCAGTTAAAGTCACGTAAGATAAAACGTGAGGAATAATTATAACTCAATGAAGTGGGGTTTTGGGATTTAGGTCGCGCAAGTGGATTTCTCATCACATGTATGTTTATATATATAAGATAATATATTTTACAGACACGATGTGCGCATCGTTTGTTTATACATTGTGCACATATAAATTAAGCGACATAATAATAGGTCGCGTTGAGCTCGTCATCGATAGGTACGTGATTGTTCGTTATGGTGACCTCGACTCGATTAATGTGATTCCAAACCTCTCTTAAAAGTGTTTAAAGGTTTTTAAACCCGCGAGGGGGATACTTGTTGGTTTGTGAAAATGAGAACGCATTATGTTTTTATACTAAATATGATTCGATTCACTATTGAGTATATGCCTTTTACTGCGTGACCGTTAGTTGCCTTGTTGTTGGTGAACGGTAATGCATGAAATAGATCTATTGGGTTTGACAACCCTGTCCGGGGTCTGAATCAGTTGTGACCACCCTGTCAAACGGACAGTTTTGTATTTAGATTAGTAGTAAGTACATACTTCTCGGCCATAATTTCGTCCTACGGGATGAATGTGTTAAGTTTCGGTACATGAGCTCGTTTAGTTGGAAATTAATATTTTTATAACTTGTCTTACGAGCGATGTTATATGTTTTATTGAACCAAATATGCGTTCTAACTGTTATTTGTAAACTCTATGAATTCACTAAACGTTTTGTTGACGTTTTTAAGCATGTATCTCAGGTTAGGTTAATGTTTATGGCATGGAGGGACGAACGCGTATATCAAGGACGGTGTCTCGGTGAAGTGGTGTCATAAATTAAAATAATGTTTTAGATTATAATGCATCTAAGATTATAGAGATGCATCTAATTTAAGTCGGTGCATCTCGGATATGCGGTTATAGTTACTTCTTATCTTTCTTATTTTAAGAAAACTTCTCATTTGATCCTAACTATATATAGAGTAGGGATCCAGTGAGAAGTAAATTAAAATAAGAAGTGGTGAGAAGTGACTAAAACCACACATTTGAGATGCAACGACTTGCATTAGATGCATTTTTATTCATTTAGATGCACCATTTTGAGTTTCGAAAGTTAATTTGATGTGTAGATGGTGCAAATTGATTTTCATGATTTTGGCACATGTAGAGGAACAAAAAACGAGAGAAATCATGAAATGCATCTAATATACGTATATGCATCTAATTAAAAGCTAAAAAACACATTATGATGCATTATAATGCATCTAAGATTATAGAGATGCATCTAATTTACGTCGGTGCATCTCAAATATGCGGTTATAGTTTCTTCTTATCCTTCTTATTTTAAGAAAACTTCTTATTTGATCCTAACTATATATATATATATATATATATATATACGACATCCGTTCTATGGTGTACGATTATATATATCTTGATATTCGCTTCTTGCGAAGAGTTTAATTTCTTTAAACATTTCGATGCGATATGATAAAATCATTTTGATACATGATGAAAACATCGTTGTTATATGATTATCTTCGAAACTTTTTCGCGACTTTACTTTTCATCTTTTGATGATGTTGATTCGTCGTAGTTTGTCGATCCCATTGGGTGATTTATTGTTCGACTCCGAGTTCGAATATTTTCCCATTGCTTTTGAATCGCATATGTTGTTTCGTAACCTATTGTTTTGAAAATTTCCAGTTGATGGGAGTGTGACTTTTATATGTCATCCCATGAACCCTCATTGTTTTGGAAAACGACTATTAACTTATTCTCGCGTAACGTGCCGTCTGGAAACGACTATCTTTGAAGCCTTCGAATAAAGTTGGTTTGTTGTGCTTTGATTCTTTCGTGTCGACCTCTACTTAGTAAGTCTTGAAATGATTGGTTCTGGATACCCATGAGTTTTTGTGTTTGAAAGAGTGTTAAGTCATTGGGTATGGCTTTGTATTGGCGTTTGGAGGAATTAAAATGGTGTTTGGTTAGATTTTGAAATGGATTTTACGGCAGTTTGTAACCAGCAGGTTGTGGGGTTGATTGTAAATTATTTTTGGTCATAAGGCACCTAGGAAATCCAATATGGATTTGGGCATATGTCTTAAGTGTATGTGGTTCTTTGGATAGGGTCGTATCTCCTCCGGATAAGTGAGATATCATCGTTTTACCTAAACGAGTCAAATCTGGTATGCTGTTGGGAAAAGGAGTATAACTCCATATTTTTTTATTAACTTTTCAAAATAGAATGATGGTACCTGTAGAAGACTCTTAGAGCTATCACCTCCAATTGGTTTCATATCAAAAGCATCAATAAATTTCAAATTACGCTCATTTTCTTAAACTACAAAAATTTGTCAAATTTTCTTTGGGGACTGCTTTGGGATAGCAGCTTATTGAAATGTTTCAAAATATTTTTGGTCTATGAAGACCTGAGAAATTAGACTAGGAGGTAGAGAAACCTCTTAGGTACATGTAGGAATTCAGATGGAGTCATATCGACGCCCGACGAATGAGATATCGCCGAAATGGCAAAACTAGTCAAAAATTGAGACTAGAATTTGAATGAGTAATAAGTTCAAAAACTTATATAGGAACACCTAAACATGTGAAACTGTAAGTTCTAGATATTGAACCAACTTAGATTTTAGCGGTCGTTTTGGCTTTTCAAACGCACAATGTAGGAGATACACCCAGTTTAGCGGAGCGATAAAATTTTGGAAAAAAAATACGGCTTTGATAAATAGGGGTAAAATGGTAATTTCACCTTGGAACCAAAACTTTCGGCGCAGTGGGCCCTATGTTTTTGGAAATTAGACTCGAAATGTTTTTCGTAGACGAAAACCTTGTACTTTTATCATCCACGAACTAGTAAGTAGGAGGATTTCAAGATTTAGGTTTATTGGATTAAGGTTATTATTGCCTTAGAGTTTTATCTTATCATCGGCGTGGTGATTGCGCACTCTTTAGCTATTACTTTTGATTTAGAACTCTAGAAGAGTTCATGTATATTTAGTGTATGTATTAGAAACTTAGAATCATCATGATTGGATGTATCGGTCTTGGAACCGGAGATTTGTAACTTTTGGGGGATTTTTGGTTGTACGTGTACTACCCCCAGCGATGTTATTATTATGGGTAGGAGACTATGATTATCATTTGATTATGATTTTGTATGATTGTGGATATTGACGTTTTAAGTGGCCTTGTTACTAGATTGACTTAATCACGAGAATGAAATGATTCTGGTTGGTGGATCTTTCAAACGCGTGTGACACTTGCTTGCATTATCCATGAGTGGGTATTATTTTTGGTACTTGTTGTGACCATTGACCAAACTGTATCAAATGATGTCTTGCGAATTGATGATTTTAAAATTTAGGATCGCAATAACGAATTTGTGTGTTGTACAAATGTCGTTGCGCGAATCGTACTGATTTTGTTGTATAAACTGTTTGTGTAAACAATGAAAAACGTGTTTTCTAAATTTCATAAACTGACCTTGTGGTGTCAAACAAATCTTCTTTCAAATGATATATATATATATATATATATATATATTTTCTCTTTAAATAATAAGAATAGAAGATGGAATGATGCTATCTTCTTTTCTCTCTTTTGAAACAATCATATTTTTATTTTATTTTAAATTTTTTACCAAGAAGGAAATGACTTACGCGTGTAGCGTATAGAAAAGAAACGTTTTGACGAGGATGGACATGATGTCGTTTGGGCCTCAATTATGCATAACCTGATCAACTATGCATAATTTAGGAAGAACCACACTATGCCGAATAAATCGTCACCATTAAAACGCTTGATAATCGAGATAAATGTTTGGGTCAAGTTTCCGGAAGAAGAATATTTTTACCCTGCTACGGATTTTTATGCAAGTAACCTTACTTCTATTGACTGCATGGAGAGAGTCTCATGCGAGTCATATTGACATAGTCATTCCAGAGAGAAAATGCCGATGGTATTTGTCCGGAATGAGTGTGTCTAGAAATGTAATAAGGTCTAGGTCCTAGTGATATAGACCAGTAGTCGGAAATGGAGATTGGATGTTGTATGCCATGTAACGACAATTTCTCGACAATTATTAAAGGTATAGAGTGCCATCGAGCATGGACACGTCGACATACCCGAAAGTCATAGAGAAGTTATAAGGTGGTTAGATGATGAGATACCAAGAAACCGGATACCGACATTGAGAAGGGATCTTCTCGGAGTCGCAATATTCTTAAGGTGGGTGGAAGCTGAATGGTTAGTTTCGAGGTTGAAAATGAGAAACAGAGAAGACTTCTCCAACTTTGGAAGTATGCTCCCTTTGATGTACCAACTGATGGCCGTGAAGAAGACCTCTTTCCCCGAAATGGAATATAGTGGTAGTGTGGTTGCAAGTATACATGATGTCGTTGAGGATTAAAATAAGGCACTAAGCGACACATGACTTAAAGTTAGTGATCCTTACTCCTTGACGTAACGACTTAGTGTGCGTATAAAAGAGCGAAAAGATTGGTGACTTTAGCCGAAGGGTAACATCCGTTCCTATTCTAGGGAACCAATCAAAGTAGCTAACGCCTTAAGCCAAACGGTATTCAATTAGGAATGTGTGTAATTGTCTCGACTTGACTAGTTGAGTCATCCAAGATTCGATGTGATGTGTTAGGACCGAGTCGACTATGCTAGTCGCGGTGCGAAAACGTTGGAGTTGGAAAATGCGATCTTCGTCAAATGAGCAACGAGCCCATGATGCTCAATTGTTTTCTTGATTGTTTTTAATTTGCCTTTCGACAATATGTGTCTTCTAGCGGGATTATCGCCGTTGAATTATGTGCTTTATGTGTCTTATGAGCTATGTGCTTTTGAATGGTAGTAAGCGTTTAGGACGCTTTTGTGTTGCCGTGATACGGCTTAGGACGTAAGTGAATGGGTATATTTACCCAAATGTAGATGAAGGTTTATTTGAGAGGTACGTAAGCCTGGTAGCCCATTGTCAATTGTGGGTTGTCAACTCGCAAGCTTGACTATGGTTGGCCAAAATCTAGCCATGATTTGATCGAGATCATTTCCAAGAAGCTTGGCCATCTGGCAAGCTCGGTATAATGAGCACTCTAAAATGGTTGGGTATGAACCCGCATGATAAGCACAACCATCGCTGAGGCTTTCCAATAAGTAAGCACGGTTATTTTGCTAAAACTTATAGAAAGCAAGCATAATTGTTGCTAAGCGTGATGATAAGCTAGGTCGAAATATAAAGTCATTTTAAAAATGACGAATAGGCGAATATGTGCTTAATAGATTATGTGGTTATGTGTTAGTGCTACAATGCGTTTGATGGGGTCGTATGTACTCCGGACTGTTTTCGCAACCGGTGGCGCATCATTGAATGAGACCGGGAGGGCGATGTATGTCTTGGTTTTGGATAATGACATATATTTTGGTTTTGATTTTTGACGTTTGTTTTGGTTTTAGTTAGCGACGTATGTTTTGGTTTTGTGTAGCGTTGAGCGCTTTGTTTTGTTAAAATGATCACCAAACTAAGATTTGGGTTGATTTTTCGTCTAAAGTCTTTCGTTCAAAACACCGATTTATTGTTTCCCGGATATGTTCCGCGTCTAATTTTGTCCTCTTGTCATAATGCACTTATAATTTAATATATTTAATTTTGTTGAAGATGGATTACCATTTGTTTCGTTGACTTCCGTCCGAAATAGTCAAGGCGGGTATTATAACTCTCTATAATCACGAAACCGTCTCACCGCAAGTAAAATTAAAGCGAGTAAGAAAGAACGAGCATCGGGACGGCGCTCCCTTAAGGTGGGTGGAATGTAACAACCCGAGTTTCACGACGCGTATGACGATCGCGAATTCGACGTCATAATTATTATTTTATAAATTCGTGTGAGCGAACGTCGACAGTTAAAATTTTATTTGTCGTAAATAATTATTTTCGTATTTTAATACGAACGGAAATTTAAAATATTTATTTTTGACGTTTCGCGAGTCAACGTTTGACCGCGCGTTCGTTAATCGTTTTAAGTATCGTAAAAATTTACGATGCGACTCGTTATTATTTTTAAGATAGTAAATTTATTATTTTTATGAATGTCATCATTTTGTTCCTTGTCTTGAGCCGGATTCGCATTTTAAAAGTGTACACATTTAATTAAATGTTTTAAGCTAAGAAAAGTGTGACGGAAAATAAAATGGTCTCGGAAGTGAAATCCCGAGCCACGGTTGTCGTTTTTAACTTAAATAAAAGTATGGTGTGTCAAAAATCTAAAAGAGAAAAGAGGGGAGGACCATTTGTGTCAAATGGCCAAACCAAATCTCTATATAAACAAGCATACACACACTTATAACTCTCTTTTAGAAAAATTTGTCTCCCACCTCTCCCATTCACCTAGTTCGACCGGAAACCACCGCCGAAAAAGTTTTCCGGTCATCAGAAACCGCCGCGTCGCCGGAAAAAGTCACATGCATTCCGATCAACCTATATTTTCCGAATCCCCTCGTCATTTCCTACGCATCTATCCAATAAAATTTCACATGCAATGAGTATTTTTGGAGTTAGAGTTCGGGTTAGTTTCAAACAATTTCGGTTTATAGAGGTGTATAAAAAGGTTAGATTAGTGATATGATCAAGTGGGTTTTGTCAAAGTTAACCCTAAACCCTACCTATGGGCGATTTCCGGCGCCGTTTCTATGTCCTATTCCGATTAATATAACCTTTTGAAACGCCTATCTATCCATTGATCATTGATTTTTCTGCTGATTATTTGTTTGTGTATCTTTGGTTTCACTTTTTGTGGATACTTTTCATATATTCATTTCAGATTGTCGGTCAGAGGGTTTTGGTCATGGATATGCAATCGTCTTAAAGGGTTATTGTTTTTTAGAAGCGGCGTTGGCTACTAATCGTTGCTATATATTTACAATCGTCCATAGTTATCGATCTATCATCACTAAACGATTCCCTTAAACCTAATTTTTTAGGGTTTCGACCTATTATTCTCTATCTAGGGTTTCGTTTGTGGAGGGCTGTGCTAATCGATCCTTGTTTTACAAGGATTTGATTATCGATCTGTTGAACAAGTATTAGGGTTCGATTTGCTTCGAATTTCTAATGCTTAGACGTACAAGATCTTGATGTTGTAGGTGTAATTATTGAAATCAAGAGAACGACTATGATTAGGGTTTTTATTGTTATTGCATATTATTTCTGGTTTCGCTAGCATCATGGGCGATTTGACATCTTGAGGTTCTTGTGTTATGATTCATGGCTGCTATGGATAATCCATGTTATAGATGGACTCTCCTCTATGGCTGGCTTCATTGAACTGTTTCCCATGAGGTTTTTCAACTAGTAGTGGTTGTTGATGGTAGTTTATCACTTTGTTCGCGTTGGGTCTAAGGGTTTTGGGAGAGAGGGGAAATTGGTACCTTATTTATGTTAAGGTATGAGGTATGCAGCTGTTTGGCTACTTGGAAGGCGCGTACCTGATACGTGTTTTGGTTATCCTAGTAGGGTCTTGGTTTTGCATCTAAACGAGCATAGATTTGGAGTGAGTGTATGCTTGCTGCCCTATCCGCAGTTTTAGGGTCTTTCACCAACTGTTGGTTTGGGATTTGTGAACCATAAACCCTATTTTGGGATGTTGATTAAGCGCTTTAGGTTGTCTGATGATGTTTTTTTAGGTTGAGTACGTGCAGCCACATATATGCTAATTTAGAATGACGAAAGACCTGTTGCTGAAGACGATTGAAGTTCGTAATTAGGAATTCAGTTCTGAGATGATAAAGTCTATGGCGGATTTGAAGCGCAAATACTATGATCTTTACGTTATCCGCATACATAGTAGGAAGTTCGATGGGTGCTGTTAAGTCTCCCATTGAGGCAAGTTAAATTAGGAAGACTATGCTTGTAATGTTTTATGTTTTTGTTAGTTTCCGAGTTTATGTTTGTATGAAGATGATTGTTATTCATTTGGTAGTTCATAAGAGTGGCATGTCATTCTTATGTAAGTTGTTTGGTTGGTTGCACTTGATGTGCATGGTTGTTGCCCATGTAACGGGTTGTGATATAGGACTTCACCTATATCCATTGTACTTCAACCTTTTTTGGTGTAATATATTTTACAGGGGTTAAGTCCTTTTTACCCAAAAAGTGGGTTTTGTCGAAAATGATTCGGGTTATGTGTTTGGGTTGCGTCTGTGGGTTCGAACCACAAAGAAAGCCGGAACCAACACCTTGTGTGTTATTGTAAGTATCCTAGTTATGTTTATTTCATTGTTTTGTTCTTAATTTGATTTCGTATATTATATGTGATGAGGTCCGACACTTGTGATGGTTAGAATAGATTGTGAATGAGTTGATTAGTTGACGGAGATAGGTTAGCTAGGCGTATTTTGATGTCGTTGTGAGGTGAAAATGAAGTTTTGATAAGTTTTGAAAGTGGTAAATTCGAACAGTAGGTTTGGCATGAAAAACAAGGTTCGAACTCATAAAAACTGATTTTTGATGTTGAAATTTGATAGACTTCGTCCTAATGTACGTTTCGGTAATTCGAACGTCCCGTAACTCCTTATAACGAAGAAGTTACGGCGAAAACAAGTTTAGAAAAAATAAAATGTTGCAATCTGTTATATAAGCTTATTTTGCTTGCTAATCCGATTTTCAACAGCTGTTTTGGACACTTTCGAGTTCGTTTCAGCCTTCCGGCGAAACACGGAAGTTGTCCGGAATGACGTTTTACATAAAATCTATTTTTAGTCAAAGTCACGAAAATGTGATATAGCGGGTCAAAACCGATGGTCAAACTGCTGCGTTTTCATTGAAAATACAAGTTACAGCAGAATTGAAAAAGGGCATTTTGGTCATTTTCTGTCAAGATTCAGGTCTCGGCTAAAACTAAAAAGTTGTCCGGAATATCGTTTCGCATAAAATCTTTTTTTACTCCGAGTCGTGAAAATGTGATTTAGAGAGTCGTTTGACGCGGGTCAGATTTGAGTAAAAATAAATATAAGTATAAAAGTCAAAGAGAGTCAAATGTTGACTTTAAAGAGTTAAATGTTGACTATAAAAAGTCAACGAGTCATATAAGACTTATATAATTTTTTAACTAAGTACATGAATATAAATAAAATGATAAGTATTAAAAATATACTTAGATGTTTAAACTTACCAAAGATGGTAACTTTCTGAAAATAGTAACTTTCTAAAAATAGAAAGTTATCGAAAATATAAAGTTTTCAGTTAAAGTCACGTAAGATAAAACGTGAGGAATAATTATAACTCAATGAAGTGGGGTTTTGGGATTTAGGTCGCGCAAGTGGATTTCTCATCACATGTATGTTTATATATATATAAGATATATATATTTTACCGACACGATGTGCGCATCGTTGGTTATACTTTGTGCACATTATAATTAAGCGACATAATTATAGGTCGCGGTTGAGCTCGTCATCGAGTAGTACGTGATTGTTTCGGTTATGTGACCTTCGACTTCGATTAAGGTGAGTCATAGCCTCTCTTTTAAGTGTTTTAAAGGTTTTTAAACCCGCGAGGGGGATACTTGTTGGTTTGTGAAAATGAGAACGCATTATGTTTTTATACTAAATATGATTCGATTCACTATTGAGTATATGCCTTTTACTGCGTGACCGTTAGTTGCCTTGTTGTTGGTGAACGGTAATGCATTAAATAGATCTATTGGGTTTGACAACCCTGTCCGGGGTCTGAATCAGTTGTGACCACCCTGTCAAATGGACATTTTGTAGTTAGTATTAGGAGAAGTGGCATACTTCTCGGACATAATTTCGTCCTACGGGATGAATGTGTTAAGTTTTGGCACATGGGCTCATTTAGTCGGAAATCAATATTTTTATAACTTGTCTTACGAGCAATGTTATATGTTTTGTTGAACCAAATATGCGTTCTAACTGTTATTTGTAAACTCTATGAATTCACTCAACGTTTTGTTGACGTTTTTAAGCATGTATCTCAGGTTAGGTATTGTTAATGGCGTGGATGGGACGGAACGCGGGAACGCATCAAGGACGGTGTCTCGGTGAAGTGGTGTCATAAATTAAAATAATGTTTTAGAAATCAAGTCGTGTTACGACTTTTCAGAATTTAATTTCTACTTTGGTATTGGGACCTATGTAACTCTGATCTTTCTAATAAATGAAATTGTGTTTTATAAACGTATCTTTGAACGTTTACTGGGACTCGTGTGCTTGTATTATGAAGTAGCACCCCAAATGTTGTATTCCGCTGCTTATCGTATTTTGGGGGTGTTACAGAGTGGTATCATAGCCAGGTTTTGTAGTGAACTGAGTTGTTTTACAAAACTTGGACTACAACTGTTTTTGGAAAATTTTCACTAGTCCTTCACCGTTGTTCGATATCCGCACGCGCATCGTTCCTGATCCTTAAAAGCCTTACGTGATATACATAATTGCATATTATGTGTGTAACAAGTGGGATAAGCTTGATATAAATAATGATTATATAAGTATATATACATACGACATCTATTATATGACGTGTGGTTCTACACACATAATTTGATATCCGCATCTCGCGAAAAACTTAAAAATCTTCTTTATGCATTTGATGTAATGTTATAAAACCATCCTAGTATGTGATGAGTATAAATTTTTGCATATGATTAAAAATATGTATGATGGCTACTAATATAAGTATTTCTTTTCTTTTGTAGTATCATGGGCGAACCGTTGTCACCCGATCGCGTATTTGATTTCCCGATGGATGAGCCACATCCTGCATACGATTACTTTGCACCTGCATTGTTACCTAGGTATGCTGGTAACCCAAATAACAACAATGGGTAGCTGGCGGCGGATGATTACTTACTTAGGGAGCTCGAGGCTATGGTGGACGAGCAAATGGTCGTTCCTGCGGTTGATGAGATTGCCGAGCAGATGGATGTGCATGCCTTTAAGGAGGTCGCTGAGCCAGTAGTTAAGGCGGAGGAGGAGCAGGTGATCGCTCTTTTAGTTGATGTAGTGGAGGGGCAGATGGATGCTCTAATGATGGACATGGAGGAGGACTTGGCTGTGTTGTTTAGTGATGATGACTTTGGGGATGATGCCTCATATGGGCTTGGTGAAGAGGAGTCCTGGGAGGTAAACGAGGACTGGTTGATGGCTCCCACTAAACCACCTCCGGTGCTAGCGGTGCTACCACCTAGCATCTACGAAGTAGGAGGTCCATCTACTGCGGTTGCTGAGGGACCGTCTTTTCCTCAGGTAGCCCCAGGACTTCCTGTACCTCCATGTATGATCGAGGATTTGAGTACCCGTCTGGATAACCTAGAGTACGGGCATGGGCAGTTAGTGCAGAGGGTTATTCAGGGGAGTGATGCGGAGATAGCAGCTGGTGTTATTATTGGAGAGATTGGTCCGAGAGTCCTTGCTGTGGAGGGGCAAATGCAGGTGATGGCGTCCCAGATGATTCAGGCTGTGGATAGAGTGGAGCAGGTTGGTGTTCAGGTCGAGTTGGGTCAGCAGACTTCTACCCAGAGAGACGAGACGGTTACAGGATTGACTCAGCAGGTTCAGGCCTTGCAGGCAGATGTGCAGCAGAGAGACACGCAGATCCAGCAGCTGCAGACTACTGTTACCGAGATGAGCAGCAGGGAGAGCATGCTGATGCGGTGCATTTTAGGATTGGAGAAACGGATTGCAGCCTTAGAGAGAAGACCACCAGGACCCTAGTAGTCCTATTTGTATTTCATTTTGATTTTTGATTTAGATGATGACCATTTGTATAGCCATTAAACTGCTAGTGTCAGTTAGTGGGGTCATGTTGCCGGGTGTATTTTGGTTTTTATAAACACCGCAGCCATTCGGATATGTTAGGATTCTTGTATTAGAAACTTAGACTCATTGTGATTGGATGTATCGGTCTTGGAACCGAAGATATTGTAACTCTTGGGGGAATTTTGGTTGTACGTGTACTACCCCCGACATTGGTATTATTATGGAACTAGGATTTTTTTTCTTTTTGATTATGAGTTGTATGATTGTGGATGTTGATAGGTATATTGGTTAGTCTTGCTGTTAGACTGACCCAATTCCGAGCATGGTACGATTCCGTTTGGTGGATCTTTCGCACGCGTACGATATTATCTTGCATAGTCCATGAGTGGGTATTATTTTTGAAACTTGTTGTGACCGTTGACCAAACTGCATCTAATAATGTTTGTGAATTGATAATTTTAAAACTATGAATTGAAATAACGAATTTGTGTGTTGAACGAATGTTGTTGCGCGAATCATATTGACTATGTTGTATAAATTGTTTGTGTAAACAATGGAAAATGTGTTTTCAAATTTCATAAACTGACCTTGTGGTGTCAGATAAAATCTTCTTTCCAAAAAAAATTTAATAAAATAAAATAAAATATTTCTATTTTAAATAATAAGAATGGAAGGTGATGTTATCTTCTCTTTTTTTTTTTTGAAACAATCATGTTTTATTTTTACTTTAAAATTTTTATTTTTAACAAGGAAATAACTTACGTGTGTAGCGTATGAAAAAGATGGAAGTTTTTAAAATTAATATGTATATTTGAAAAATTTTAGCACAAATAGGTAAGTAGGTCTACAAAAGATTGGTTATAATGGATGGGCTTTAAAATGATGGTAAATTTAAGGACTATTAAAATTAGTTAAATTAAAAATAAATTAAAAAAAAACATTAAAAAAATTAAAAAAAAGTAAATAATATATTATAAAAAAAATTAATTAAAAATTAAAAATAAAGAAGAAATAAAAATTTAAAAGATATTTAAATAAAAAAAAAAAAAAATTAGTTATATTAAGGTTTTTTCCCTTCTAAGTAAAATCTCAATTATTCTCTATTCTTTTTCTTTTTCTTATTTTCTTTCCTCTTTCTTTATCTTCCATCTACAAAATAATTACAAAATCCACAAATATTTTATCTTAAAAAAACACCATTTAAAAACAATATCTTAGACCAATTAAACAACGTTAAAGAAAAAAAAAAAAAAAAGAAAAAACCAAATTTAAAATTTAATAAAACAAAATAATCGATGTTGAGAAACCCCCCTACCGCCTCTCGCTGACAGCAAATGTTAACTGGCGTTGACCACGCGTTACCCACTCAACGCAACACGCCCCCCCCCACGCCCAAGTTTTACCGTGTCGTTGACCCACGCGTTTTTTTTTTCGTAACCCGAAACCTGCGTCACCCCTCAGGATGAACAAGAGGTTGGTGAATGTGGAATGAGGGTTAAAATCTGTAGACCAACCACGCGATTTTTCCTCCTAGTAATAAAAACGAGAGTCCGAGGCGGATTTGTGGCCCGCCTAGTAGATTAGCTAGGCGCCTAGGCGCGCGCGCGCCGCACTAGGCGGCCACCTAAGACCGCTTTTTTTTTTTTTTTTTTGTTGATATTTTTTTTTATATTTACACAACATGTGGATATATATATATAATATATATAATATATATATATAAATTATATACAGTAAATATATAAATATATAATAATATAGTATTATATATATATATATAGTATAAATTACAAGGAAATTAACTTAACGCGTGTAGCGTATGATAAAAAAACACGATTTGACGACAGAAGGACCATGAATGTCGTCGGTCATCAATTAAGCATAACAAATCCACTTATGCATAATTTAGGAAGGAACCACTCGCAATGTCGGATATATCCGTCACCCTTAAAAACTTCTCGGTAATTAAGAATAAATGTTGAGTCACAGCTTTCGGAAGGAGAAAATATTTTAACCTTGCTACGATAATTTATGCAAGTAACCGCTATTCTTATCGACTCCTAATGGGAGAGAGTCTTCCCCATTGGCGATTCTTATGAACCCGAGTCCGTCAAAAGCGGAATTAGCCTTACGGTATTGTTCAAACGAGTGTATCTAGAAAGGATTGGTGATGTTTATCGTATATCTAGAGCGATGATTGTTTGGAAGCGTAGCCCAGCCAAAGTATAGGTACGTGTGCTAGTAGGCCAATGATAGATTTGAGTTATCAAGGCTTGAAAACCTGATACCAAGACCGACACTAAAGAATTGAATCTTCTAGGAGATTTAACGATTTCCTAATGTGGGGTGTACGCTGAGATGGGTTAGTCCCATTCCCCTATGTTAAAATACTAGAAATGGCTAAAATATCTTATCTTCCCTACCGTTAGGATGTAAGTTTCCTTTGATGTATCGAACGCTGGGCCATTAAAGAAAGACTTCTTTATCTCCCTTCCCCACAATAAGTGTATGGTATATAGGTCATAAGTATATATAAACCCTGATTACGTCAAAGAATTATAAAATGAGACACCATATGATCACTTTACCTAACGGTTAAGTGTAGTGGTCCCTTAACTTACTACTTCCCGAGACAGACGGAGAGAACCCCAAGGGGCTAAAAGCGTGGCGAAATTGATTGAGCTTCCTAGCAAAATAGTAAAAACGTCCAGTGGTGACCAATACTTTTTACGGGAGTGAACACCCGAATTGCCAACGCTCTGTCTTAAGTCGAGCGGTTTATTTACTTAGGAGTGTGAGTAAATGTCGACTTGATGATATGATCATCCAATAATGCTACATACATGAGAAGGACCAAAAGACAACGATGTTAGTCCGCCATAAAGAAACAGTTGAAAATTTTTTTGATTTTTATGTCGAACGAGCATTAAGTTACCATATGCACATTATTGTTTTCTTAATTGATTTGATTTTGTTTGTCATTTGACAAAATGTTACGGTGTTGTAGCGTAGATTGTCTTTCCAGCCCAACCTCACCTTGATATATATATGAATATATGGAATGTTGTTCTATCTGTGCTATGTCTATAACAAGTTTAAATTGGTAGTGAGTTTCTTAGACACTTTGTACGCTGGCCAGATATTAGCGGCTTGGATGTAAGCGAATGGTATGATCTCGCCCAAATTGCAGAATTTAGGATGTAATACGGTTGTGGACAAACAGCCACAGGTCTTGTTGACGATTGTGGCTTGAAGTACCCATGAGAGTGAGCGTAAACTAATTAAAATTAACCGTGTTTATGTTGGAATTATCATCGAGGTAGCTTGACATTGTGGCAAGCTCGGTACGATGAGGAAAATGTGACCACCGTGTCAGACGGGTATAAAAACCTAACGTAACGCACACGGGTAATATAAACCTAAGTGTTAAAAACATAATATAGTTATAGCTTACGAAGCTCCAAAGGAAAGCGAATTAACCGATATGTTGATAATAATTTCCAATGCGTTGGGTAGAAGCGGGAATTTATCTGGAAGTTAATTAACCTGATGAATGCCTTATGTATGAGGGCCCAATGACATCGACAACATGTAAAAGATGCGACGGTACCATCGGTACTTATGTGATAATGAAGGGCTATGTGTGAAGCGAGTTGTCGTAAGAATGATTAGGAGATCTACTAAAAGTACTATTTTCTTTGAAATTGGATTAATTTTTTTTTTTTTGTATTATTTTTTTCCGTTTTCCATTTTTATTTTTTTTTTTTTTTCCTTTTTTTTTTTCGCAGACTACTGGGTGAGGCAGTTGTTTGAAGGAAACCAGGCAGGATAGAACCGCAAACTTGTGAAACTATATGAAACAGCGTTTGTGCACATCATACATTGATAAAAGAGTAATTATTTCATTTTGATAATGATATTAAGTATAATTATATATATAAATAAACTATATATATTATAACTAAATTATATATGATAACCCACCCAAAAAATCTCTACTATATATAAAAAATATAACAACACACAACTCTAAAAATAATATATCAATATAATATATATATATATATATATATATATATCGAATTTGATTATTGACGTCTATCTTGGTTTTTGTGAACGACATATGTTTTAATTCAATTAACGACGAAAATTTTGATCTTGATTTCGACAAACGAGATGCGTTTGGTTTTGTTGTTTCTGTGATCCCCAACTAAGTTTGGATCGATCATTATTTTGGAGAATTTCTCGTGAGAACGACGTAACAGTTATATCGGATATATTCCGCGACATATATTATCTCCCTTGAAGAGCGCGACTATTAAAGTTAGAATGACGTGATTTGGTTTTGTCGAATATATTTTCGCGATTTGTTTTCTGCCTCTTATGATAAGAGCCTTTACGATTGCCTTTATATTTTAATGGTATAATTACTATTTGTTTCGATTAACTTTCCATCCGGAATAGTCAAAATGAGTGGAAATCATATCATTTCTTTACTTAAGAATGCACGAACCCGCATAATAGTAAGAATCACTTGCAGCCTGCAAGCGTTGTCCAACTTTGCAACTATCTCTCATGTGGTTTCATGGATTATTTCTGGTCCTGTAAGTTGAACATCTCCAACTTTGGCCCAGCAAACTGGTGATCTACACTTTTGACCATAGAGTGCTTCAAACGGTGCTGCCTTAATACTGGCATGATAACTGTTATTGTAAGAGAATTCCACCATGGTAAAATGTCTTTCCCATCCCTTTTTCCAACACACAGGCGCGAAGCATTTTCTTCGAGGTGTTTTGTGATGGCTCTTTTAACTATTGTCCATCTGTTTGGGTGGGAAGGGGGGGGTGTGAATGCCGTACGTATGTCAATTGAGGTACAACCAAGGCACTAATTTCGTAGTGATTGCCAGAATCTGGATGTGAAATGACTGTCACGATCCTAGATGATGGATATTGGCACACCATGTCGGGAGAATATTTGTTTGATGTACAACCTGGTAAGGGTTTCCATACTATCTGTCTCTCGGGTAGGTATGAAATGTGCGGATTTTGTAAGGCGATCGACAATGACCCAATCCACATAGGAATCTCTGGTTGTATCAGTAAGCCGGATGGCTTCTGACATTCTGCCTTAACTCTAGAACATGTTAAACATTTACCAACATATTCTGCGATGATTGCCTTCATGTTAGGCCACCAATAGAGTTTCTTTAGATCCTGGTACATTTTGTCAGAACCCGGGTGAATGGAATATTTTGATTTATAAGATTCATGCATGATCAAGTCCCTCAGATTACCAAAGAGTGGTAACCAGCTTAGGTTCTTGATACAACGAGTTCCATTAGGATGTACTTCAAACGCTTAGTCCATTCCTCTCTAAAGTTCTCAACCAGCCTTTGATAGTTTTCTTGCCTTGATGTGCTTTAGTTTTGAGCTTACGAGAATTTATGATGGTAAGTATTTTGGATGAAACGGTCCATGATTAATGACTAATCGAGTGGATTTGAATTGGTTTCCTTTCGGCTTAAGGCATCTGCTACGAAATTTGCCTTTCCAGGATGATAGCGGATCTCACAATCGTAATCTGCAAGCAATTCTAACCAACGGCGTTGCCTCATGTTTAAGCGTGTTCTTCTTCGTTACGAGAGTAGATGAGAATATCATTGATGAACACTATTACAAATTTATCCAAGTATGGTTTACTCACACGAGTCATGAGATCCATGAATACAGCAGGTGTGTTAGTTAAACCAAATGGCATCACTTGAAATTCATAGTGTCCGTATCTTGTTCTGAAAACAGTCTTAGGAATATATTCATCCCTCGAACCAATTGGATGATAGCTGATCTTAGTTTAATTTTGAGTAGACCACACGAAACCTTGAAGTTGGTCAAATAAGTCATCAATTCTGGGTAATGGGTAACGATTCTTTACAGTAAGTTTATTCAACTCCCGATAATCGATACACATTCTGAAGGATCCGTCTTTCTTTTTAACAAATAAGACAGGAGCTCCACAGGGTGAAGTACTTGGTTAGATAAAACCTTGGTCTGACAATTCTTGAAGTTGATTACATAGTTCCTGCATTTCTGAAGGAGCTAATCTATAAGGTGCGCGGGCTACAGGCGTTGCTCCGGGAATTAAATCGATTTGGAATTCTACTTGGCGAACAGAAGGAAGGCCAGGTAGATTTTCAGGAAAAACTTCTGGGAATTCTCTGACTATTGGGATATCTTCCAGTCGTTTCTCGTCTGGCTTCTTTTTCATTACTTGGGCTACAAAAACTTGACATCCCCTGGATATATACCTTTCGGTTTATATACAGGAAATGAGATTTAGTCGGGTCTTACTTCGGTCACCTCGAATGATCAATGTTTCACCGTCGATTGGGATGTGGACGAGACTTACTCGTCACACAGATGATTCTAGCATATACTTATAACCAATGACAACGTCAAAACTACCAGTTGAAATTGGTATGACATCAATTCGAAAGGTTTATTTAACAAAGTTAGGTTGCAACCCTGTATAAAGTGTTTGTGCTTACTAAGGTTTCGTCAGCCCAATTCCGATATTGTAAAAGGTATCTATAGTAATAGCGAGATTAATTAAGCATAGAGGCAAAGAATGGATATGAAGTCATTATCTCTACCAAATCAAATAAATACTCTAGCTAAATGCTGTTTAGGAGAAACATACCCGTAACAATACGTTTCATGTCTTGATGAGCTTTCCTATCCCTTAGCATGTAGGCTCTTCCTAGGCATTGATGTTGGTCTTTCGGCACTGATTTGTATAATGCCCTTTTTCTCCACATGCATGACAAATAACTGTCACTGGTAGTTGATTACTTCCAGTGGTTGGCCTCCTATGTTTCGGCAAGTTCTTGTCAACATGGCCTCATGCCTTGTTGCACAGTGTTACACTTAACAATATAAGTTGCTGTTTATGGTGATCACATTTTCCTAACATAATGGGAGGTTCCAGCATACCTATTATTCTCAGCAGGGGTGGCAGCATATGCTTTGACAGCCATTCTCCGTGCCTTCGGTACTGTTGTGGTTTGGTGATTATAGTATGATAGTTTTAGAGTAAGTGTTACGGAGTTGTTTGTTGTTGCGTAATTGTTGTTGTTGTTGAAAGTTCTTTCTGTCGTCAAACTTTCGTTTATGATCACTTGATGCTTGCACCGGAGTGTGCTTTGTTACCTGATCCATTAGCCTTTGGGCTATGTTAATGGCTTCTTCTAAAGTTTGAGGTTAGGAAGTGCGTTAACATTTTCCTTTAATACTTTTTAGGTAACCCTCGCGATGAAGGCAACCAGGAGTTTCTAGTGTTTGGTACCATGTTCGAGCATAGAACTGCTAATTCTTGGAATCTTCTAACGTAGGTTTTAAGATCATTTCCCTTTACAGTCAGATTGTAAATTTCATCTTCCATCTTTCTGACTTCAGTTCGGAGGATAATATTTTTTTGTTAAGGCCTTTCAATTGGGGTGTGTGAGTAGGGATAAATTGGAGCAGTCCAGGTGATTATTATCTACTTCCCATAAGTTGGAGCGTATGCAGATCCCACCAGGACAAGGCATCATCAGTAAGGGTACCAGTAGCAAATGTACTACTCTTGTTTTTCCTTGGCACATTTGCTTCGAGAGAATACTGATTCGGTTCGTTCAAACCAGCGGATGAGGCCAACTGCTCCTTCCGTACCATTGAAGTAGAAAGATTGACAGCTTATGAATTCTTTGTAGTTTCCCGTTTTTGCTACAGGAGTTCCAGTAGGACCGGTGTTCCTATTGGGATTACTAGTACCTGCCATTGTTGCAGCTTGTGCTTCCAGAGTCGCAGTGACACTGTCAGCAACTAGTTTCTTAATGGCAGCTTGAGTCATGGTCGGTGCTTTAGATGTTGACGTTCTTTTGGGAGGCATTCTATCAACATAAGACAACACGTAATAAGAATGATATCACAAGTCTTAAAATGATTAAAGTGCAAAAATAAACCTTGTCACAATAGTGATATCGAAATCATAGATACTTCATATCAAATAAGTATCTATGATTTATTTAGAAGTCTCAGGGTATGATTCATAATGATGATGACGGAGATGATGATGCAAGAGAGATAAGTTGGTATTATGAAATAACAAGGTATATAACGGGATTGCCATTGTATTATATCATGAACAACTTGCATTTGTACTGTACATAGTCAAGATTTGACAAGTGTTTTTATTTATACCACACATCCCGTGTCTAGGTTCTACTAAAAGCGATAACTAAGATCTAATCTAATATTCTGATGGTCCTTCTTGGCTGATCTTGAGTTCATTGATGGCGTTCAGAAGACTTTCCTTATCGTCTTGATGATGAATCTGGATATCGTTGACGATGTGTTCTAGATCAGTAATTCTAAAGTGAGCCAGAGAAATTTTGTGGTTATTTCCCATCTGCTTCTTCTTGACGATGTTTAGAAATTTTGTGGTTATTTCCCACAATACGGAGATAAAGAATGCCATGTTAGAGCTAAAAGCCCCAATTCTCTCAAAAACATGGCGATTTCAGATCCTACACCTTTGATCGATTTTCTTGCATTTGTTTGAGTACCATTCACTGAATAACGCTCGATTATTGTGGTTCAATCTTTGTTTGAACGTTTTTCCTTTCCTTGAATTAGATTCGACGAGTTGTTTATGTCTAGGGTTGCGTTCGTTAAATCCTAGACCTATTCTTCTCCATTCATCTGATTTAGGGTTTGCGTTTGATGTTTTTACATTGATTTCCATTATTAATTTAGTTTTATTTGGTTCGACGTTTCTTCATTAAGTGCAGGTTATTCGTTCTTTTAGGGTTTATTTCGCTGGTTTTCTAGGGTTTTATTGTCGGTTTGTTATTGGTGGTTATAGTCGGTTCTAATCTTTTTATATATAATCATTGCTGGTCGATCTTGGTTCCCATCTGTTTGGCGATCTCAAACCCTAATTTTTAGGGTTTCGTTTGGTGCTTTCTGATTGGGTCGTTTCTAGGGTTTCTTTTGGCTCGTTTTGTTTGGTTGTGTGGTATAGGGTGCTGCTGTGTTTGATTGTTCGATTTGTTATTGAGAGATGGATGCTACTGGTGTTCTAAAACCTGCTTTGAAGTCTTCTGCTGGAGGTGGGTTGATTTCAAAAATTCGTAATATTGAGGGTAATTTGAGGATGCCCATGCGTAGTGTCACTTTTACTAAGCCATTGAATGATAAAGATGATTCTACGCATGAGGTATCTTTGGGTGATGTTCCACATGGTACAAAAGAAAGTGATCCAACTCAAACGAAGGTGAAGAGTTCTTTTGCTTCTGTGGTGAATGTACAACCATTGAGAAAGGTGGTTAAGATAAATGAGCTGCGTAATGAGATTAAGGTGAATGGTGCTGCTGTGACTATTGAGGCCGTTAAGGCTGTCAATGCTAGGTTCGTTAATACTCTTTATGGTTACTTTATTGGTGATCGTTTAGCGTATCCACTTGTGGAGAACTATGTAAAAAACACTTGGGCTAAATATGGATTGAAACGAATTCAACTTCATGAGGAGTTTTTTCTATTTCAATTTGATACCCGTGAGGGTATGGAGAGTGTTTTGGAGAATGGCCCTTGGCTGATCCGTCGAGTGCCATTAATTTTGAATGAATGGACTCCGAATACTATTTTGAAGAAGGATGAGATTAAGCGTGTTCCTTTTTGGGTTAAGATGCATTATGTACCTATTGTGGCATATTCTGATATTGGGCTTAGTCTTATCACTACACAGATTGGGAAGCCGCTTATGCTTGACTCCTACACGAGTAATATGTGTTTGCATTCTTGGGGTAGGAGTACGTATGTTAGGGCGCTTATTGAGATCTCGGCTGATGTTGATCTCATGGATTCTTTGGTCATTGCAATACGATTGACATTGAATACGAATGGACTCCTCCTAGGTGTGCTTCGTGTAAGATTTTCGATCATGTTAGTGATAAGTGCCCTAAATTGCCTAAGGAGGTTTCTAACGTGAAAATTTCTGATGATGGTTTCACGGAAGTAAAAAAGAAGAAGGTGAGAGCTAAGAAGAACAGCAAGAAACAGGTGGAAGGGGTTCGTTTATCTAAACCAGCCCTAAACTTGAAGGGGTTCGTTTAACCAAACCAGCCCTAAACTTGCAATATCGTCGCGTTGATAAGGGTGAAACATCGAAACAGAAAGTGATTCCTATGGAGAACGTGAAGAATGTTGTAAATGGTAGCTATAAACCTCTTGGTGATCCTATTAAGGTTTCTACTCAGAATTCATTTAGTGCTTTAGAGGAGATGATTCTTTTAGTGATTGCGGGAGGTTGAATGAGATTGTTGATAATGTTATCAATGATAGTGACATGAGACGTTGGATGATACATTACTATGGAGGATAGGTATACCTGCCTCTCAAAGGTCTAACTACATAAGGGCAAGCACATCCCTTTTATGTGTTTCCCTCATTGATTAATTCGCTCTTAGATATAGGAATGAATCTCTCACCTAAAACAATCTGAGATTCGTCATTTATCTTAATCTTTGTAAATAAATCTCTTTGTGCTATTCTGGAATCTCATGAAGGCTAATCGAATTCTGGACAGATTGTGTGCACGCACGTGTTTAACATTGGAATGGGGATTCTAATGCGTCGTCATGTATGAAAGGTACTCGTATTATGTGTTGGATGAACATGATGATGTGATGTTATGTTATTCAACACATGAATCTCAAGTTATTCATACCCGTATATGGATAAAAGCTGATAAAAAGGAGTTCTTTTGCTCATTTGTTTACGCTCACAACTACTATATCCATAGACCGGCCTTTTGAGCAGGCCTTTGTTTTGCATAAACTTACATAACAACAGGCCGTGTGCCCTTCTTGGTGATTTTAATGCTCTCTATTTGTGGAGAGAACTTTCCATTGTTCCTTCGAACTTTAGATATCTCTATCGTAAGGTTTAAAGGAGTGTATTAGACTAGGGAAAGTAATTGGATGTCAAGAAACGGGTTGCATTACTTGGAACCAAGAAGACCTAAAGTATGGATGGTATTACTTCCGTAAAAACTTGATCGTGTTCTTGCTAATCTCGAATTTCAGGATCAGTTTGTGGGAAACGGTGCTATTTTCAAGCCTTATAGGATTTCTGATCATTCTCCCTCGGTTCTTTTATCTATTCCATCTCGTAATGAACTAAGCCGAAGCTTTAAATTCTTTAATGTTGCGATTTCTTGGATAAAAGATTTAAAGGTTTGGTTCGTGACGGTGTCCTTCTCATGTTCTGGTATTGATATGTTCCTGAGTGTTAAAGAAGCTAAAGGTCTTAAAAGCCTATTCGTAAGATGATGTAGAATGACAAGTAATCTCATGCGAATGTTAATCGCGTTCGTAAATCTTGATAGATTACAAGCTGATCTTGATAGTGATCCGAGTAATGTTACCATTCGTGAAGAGGAAGCGGCTGCTATTGTTGCGTTTAATGAGGCCCTTCTCCTTGAAGAGAAATTGCTTAAACAAAAGGCGAAGATTACTTGGTTACGTGAAGGTGATGCTAATACAGCATATACTTTCCATAAATGTTCGAAGTCGTGTGAGCAGTAGTAAATTGATGTGTTTATGGATTTCAATGGTGCTGTTTTCCTTTTCCAAAATGCGATGTTGCTAATGCCGTTATTAATCATTATGAAGTTTTTCTTGGTCAAAGCAGGGACTGAACGACCTGAATTTAACATTATCAATCTGTTTTCTCACCGTCTTGGATGCTACCGGGAGCTTGATATGATCTGGTGTTTAGTGAGCCAAGAATGAAATCAGCTTTGTTTTCTATTGTAATGACAAAATCGCCGGCAGGAATGGTTATAAAATTAACGGCCTGCGTTTTTCAAAGATACTTGGGATATTATTGGTTCGGATGTTACTAAGGCGGTTTGTGAGTTTTTTACTAATGGTCGTTTGCTTAAGGAGCTTAATCACACTATTATAGCCTTTAATCCCTAAGGTGAATGCTCCTGCTCGTGTTAATGAAATATCGGCCCATTTCATGTTGTAATGTGTTAGTTAAGTGGTATTACTAGATTATTGCTAACCGCTTAAAAGATTGCTTTGAAAAGATTGATCAGCCCGAACCAATCAGCGTTTGTGCCGGGGCGTAGTATCGCGGATAACATTTTACTTACCCAAGAGATCATGCATAACTACCATTTAGATCGTGGAGTGCCTAGATGTGCTTTTAAAGTTGATATCCAGAAAGCATATGATACGGTTGAATTGAGTTTTTTTAAAGGCTAACTCCGTATAGGCTTTGTTTCCATGATCGTAAGATTTCATGGATTTTATGGAGTGTTGTTTCACTAACATCTTTTTCCATCAGCATTAATGGGTCTCTTCAGCTTTTTTAAAGGAAAAGAGTCTTCGGCAAGTGAACCTCTTCCTCCTTATTTGATTACCAATTTGTGATATAGGGAATTTTTCTCTCATACTTCATAAAGGTTACCCCGTGATTCTCCTACTTACTTATCATATGCTAACTAGTTCGAATTGGAGTTAATTAACATTGTCTTTGCTGATGATTTGAGTACCTTTTTTGCTCAGTGGGTGATGTT
This sequence comes from Tanacetum coccineum, assembly GCA_026074375.1. Lineage (NCBI taxonomy): Eukaryota > Viridiplantae > Streptophyta > Magnoliopsida > Asterales > Asteraceae > Tanacetum > Tanacetum coccineum. Next base: position 30,204 of record BQNB010014010.1, on the reverse strand, counting down.
AATTCAGCTACCATCATTAAGGAGGCGTTAGATGAGTTTAAGGGAGGCTCCGGTTTGAATTCCAAGTATCCATAAAACAGGCTTACTTTTGTAATGATTCTTAACCGATACAAGTTAGCTTTTCTCCTTGTCTTCCTTGAGAGTTCGCCTTCCGTAGTATGCTTGGTGTTCCCTTGGGTTTTCTTCGGCGGTTAAATTTTAGGATTGCAAAGGAGCTAATTGATCAAGGTTCAAGAATCGGTTAATGATGGAAAGAATAAGGTTTTTGCCTTCGCGGGAGGCTTCAACTTATCCAATCGTTTTGGTTCTCTTAAATCTTCTGGCTTCGGTTTTTTGCTCTTCCTTCTCAGTGCTGCTGGACATCGAGCAAATCAATGCGTGTTTTTTGTGGTGTCACGTGTTTGATAGAGGGAAAGCTTAAGTCGCTTGGGAGTGGTATGTCTCCCTAATAATGAAGTGGTCTTGGTATCCGTACGGCTTGGATCATAATTCAATAAGGCGCTTATTGTTGCATATTTGGAACTTCTTTGTTTTAAAGGAGGCGCTTTGGTGAAATGATTCATGTTTATAAACTCAGAAATAGAAGCTTTTGGATATTCTTATCGAAGGCAATATGTCTTGGATTGGAGGAAGATTCTTAAACTTCGTCCATTATCCCGGGAGTCATATGTCTATTATTGGTAAACTCTCCAATACATCCAGGTGGGTTTGATGATGGTGGTGTAATCCATAGTCCTTTGTGTAACAACATTTCTGCCCGTGATAGTGCTAGGCTGTTTAGCCTTTGCCTCGAATTTTCGTGATTGCATTCAAAGGATTTGTGGAGTTGGCTGATAATGTATGGTTAATATCCTTTCTATACTCTATTCCAGGTCCGTTTCTTGAATGATTTCTAAATCTGGATGTTTTGAAATGGCGCAATAAGAGATGGTTTCTGTCTTTCTTATCTTCTTCTCGGTGCAGCTTGGATGGAATCTATTCGTCCCTGAGGATAATGAGTGCCATGGTATATTTTGTGTGGTTTTCATCTTGGATTCCAAGGCGATGCAGTCATATGTGCTTATTATGAAGAAAGGCTAAAACTCATGATATGTGAGAAATTGGATATTTCTTGCTAGCTTTCTATCGAGTTTGTGTCCCCTTGTAGATGCCACCGTATCCCATGACATTTATATTCTTTTGATTGTTCTTTCTTTCTTTCTCACCAACAGTTTGAGTCCGTGTTAAACTTTTTGCAGTCTAATAGTTCGAGTCCTTTCTCGACGTCCATTGTTTCTTTTCTTATGCCTAAGTTGCCAACGAATAAGTAAGATTGTATTGGAAGCTTACACTTTGCGGCTGCTGCATATTTTATTAGGCATGATCGTACTCTAGAATGTTCAAAGTTTTGAAGCGATCGAGATTCAGGACGTGGTGGATTTGCATTAGTCCGCTGTTCGTAAAATTGAAGCCACTTTTCTTTTCATTTCAGAAGTCCAAGGATGCAATTATGTTTGCTCGTCTTTGGGAGCTGCCATTGTCTATGTTAAAGTAATCATGTTTTATTGCTTGTGTACTATTAGATGGTTCTTTCCTATTGGTGTTAATGATCTGTTAGAGGGGTGTTATGTCTCATATGGCATGTCATATGATAGGCTGTTCAAGCTTGATTAAGCTTGAGGTTACTGTGGCACTTAGTTCACATTCCATGTTCTTCTTGACTTTTTGTGTAAAATAATATTACCGGGGTTGTTTGTCCCCTTTACCAAAAAAAGATGTTTAGAAATTTGAGCACGAGCTTGTCGGAGTTCTGCTTCTAGATTGTCAAAGTATTGTTAGATAATCACCCGACCTTTTCCAATCCTTCTTTTGTGTCCTTCTAGTATTTAATTACGGTCGAGGAAGAAATCATCTAGATGATTTATGATTACCTCCCAAAAATTTGCTCCCCTTGACGTTCCAGACTTGTCTTACGAGAAAAAACTTTCTCTAATGCTCAAAGTCTGAGGGTAGGGCATAAGTATAAAGATGAGGAAATGATCGATCCACATCCTCGTATCGTTGGTGGTATAGTTCCTCAGAAGGAAAATAGATTATTAAGGATTAAGCATTAATGATTGAGTGTATAGTTAGAGTGTGATGGGTGATTTTCAGCATAAATGCTTGCATAACTTTGATGTAGGATCATCGTAAATAAGAGAAGCGAAAGAGTTGGTAAATCCCATTGGTAACTACGCCAAATGATTTTGAAGACTAAATATGTTTTCCTGTGAAGCTGGGAATATCTGGAGAAGCCAGAATAAAGTCGGGAAATTAGAGGAAAAAGCCCCTCAATACCGGAAGAAGATGGCTGGAGACGGGACATCGACTCTGTGAACTACCAAAGACCACCTTACTAAGTTTGACCCAAAGTCATATGAAGGTGTCTTTTTAGGTTACTCCTAAAATATCAAAGCCTATATTGTCCTTAAGCAGCGGAAGCTAATTTGGGGTATTATTTCATAGTACAACAGTCATAATAGACGTTTTTTAAAAGATAAGTTATCATTCATTATTTCATCAGAGTTTTTACAAACAGAGGTCCCAAAATCTACATAAAAACATAAAGTTTGAATGATAACAGTTTAGCCATCTTCAAGTCCGTGCCATAAGATGTTCAGTTACATGAGATAAACATGCTAAAAAGGTCAACACAATGGTTGAGTGAAATTCATAGGTTTATAATAAATAGTGTGAATACAAGTCATTATAAGAGTGGGTTACGTTGTTATACACCCATAAGTGTAATAATGGCAATCAGTACAATTATTATGGAAAACAGTACTATTGTGTTTAAGCTCATGGCACTCAAACTGACTAGTGTATATATAAATAATGATATATATAAAGATAATGGCCCCCGTATAGGTAATTGTCATATACCTATGAGTTTTAAATATAGTGTGTTTGGTTACCTATCTGGCTAACACAAACGGAATTCGTCAATCCTAATAGGCCTAATCACAATATTCACGTTCACTCGCAAGTGATTTATGGTCCATGATGGTGGGGGTCTTTTGGCATAAAGGGACTTAAACAACAGATGCAATAATATATCAGGATAGCATACATTTAGAAAACACTTGTATTCATGGTTTATAGCATGTATCCCCCTCACGGGTTTATGAAATAGAAGATTTAGAAGTGAGGCTGTATAGGGAAATCTGATTGATAGCAAAAGTATATCAAGTGAAAGTAACGGCTTCGTCACGCAACCTAGGGTGATATGTTAAGTCTTAGTGTGATAGTTTATGTTTCAAAACTTCATAAAGTTTAACGTATTACTTTGATTTATTAATTTATGTAAATATTGTATCATTGTTCAGGCTATCATAATCCAAAGGCCATGTAGTATCGTTTGAGGAGCCATGGCACTTTAAATCGTAAACTCAGCAAACTCGTCAAAACGAAAACTCAAATGAAACCCTTCATATGAAATTCCCTAGTAACATGATACGATAAGATTGTAAGTTTCTTCAAAAGTTTGTTGATGATAAATTTATGTTAAATATATGAAGAAATAATGCGTCGATTTATGATTAATAACGATAAATGTGTCGGGTTTTAATAAAATCGAGTTTTATAATATTAATATATATTTTTATAATTTATATAAAAATATAATATTTTATATTTTTAAGTTTGCAAAAATGGCAATATATACCCTTGGTTTATAAACTTTTACAACTTTAGTCCTTTATATATAAAGTATATATAATTTAAACCTTTAGCTTTGAAACTTGGCAAAATAGGTCCTTATAGTTATAATTTTAGAATAATGACATTTTCAGCCCCTTTAGTTATAAATTTCAGAAAGTTACGATATATATCCCTATGCATGGAAATATTTGCAAAATAAGTCCAAAAAGCCATGCAAGCTTATTTTAGGATTCCAAATAATATTTGCAGGTTATTGCTTATTAGAATAAGCTAAAATAAGATGTTCTAACGTAACAAAAGTTTAGAAAAAGAATTTGTTAGCTAGAAAATCAAAACTGGTCGTTTTAGGGTTTTAATAAAAAACACATGGGTTTGAGGATTCAAAGCTTCAAACAAGAGTTTATATACGATCTTAAGAGTATTATGAACATTATAATATAGAATATAAGCTTATGGAACAAGATCTTAGGCTTACTTGAGCTAAAATGGGTCAAAATGGGGTTTTCGGGTTCGTACGCCTAGTAACGACTTCAAGGCTTCATTTTTCTTGCTTCTTGGCTTCTATTCTGAGCTTAGGGACTTCTTTTGACCTTCCTAGATCTGATTTAGAACTCCATTGATGAGTATAAGAGTTTTTTAGGTGTGGTTTGAAAGGGGTGTGGAGTTCGGCTTATATAGGGGTTCAAGACCCTTGTTGGCCAAGTTTTCTTGGGGATTAAGGGTTAGGATCTGTAGTATGATGACTAAGGATGCATAGTGATGAGTATGGGAGGCTATGATAGTAGCTAAGCAAGGTGGAAGGTGTTGAAGGGGTGTTTGGAGGCCACAACTAAGGAAGGAGCAACAAGGAGGTGATGTAGCAAGCTTGGTGGCCAAGGAAAAGAATAGAGGTTCTTGTAAGCTACTTGGGTGGCTGCTTGGTGAGTCATAGTGGTGCTTGGTTGGTTGCTTGGGTTTAAAAATGAGTCAAAATGGAGCAAAATGGGTCACGGGTTGGTTTAGGGCTCGATTTAGGGTTTTGGACTTTTAGATTGAAATGTGATTTGGGTTAGGTTTAAGGGAGATTAAGTTTAGGATTTGTGTTGGTATGAGATTAGGGCTTAGGATTAAGGTTTAGGGCTTAGTTTTAGGTTTAGGGTTTAGTTTTTAGTTGAAAGTGAAATTAGGGTTTAGGGTTTTGTTTTATGATTTAGGGTTTTAAAACATGGATTAGGGTTAGGATTATGGATAAATTAGGGTTTAGGAGTCATGAATTAAGTACTTGTACCTTGTGTTAAAGTGGTGTAAAGTTTGAACATAGTTTAAGAGCTTAAATGACCTAATTAGGTTTTTTGGCATTATTGACTTGTACATTGAGCTTAAATGAGTTGTACATTGACTTGGAGGGAAAATATGATTCAAATATGGTGCATTGTACACTTGTACACATGCTTGAAGGTTTGTACATTCATTTTTATATGTATACATTACATATAATTTAGGGTTTTGATGTAAACGTTAACGTTTAATGCTTGTTTTGATATAACGTTTTGAAAAGTACGTTAAATGGATAATGTACTTAGTAAAATTGATATTAGGATATAGACTTGACATATTAGGATGTTTACATGATATAAACATAGATATAGATGGCATTGATAGAGGTTGCGTGAGCTCGTTTACTTTAGAGATGCAAGTTACGTTGCATAATGAGATAAAGCAAAAATTTCCCTATAAAAAGATGGTATATTTATAATAGATGGATATTACAGTGCATCTAATTTAATAGATGGATAATTACATTGATAAAAATTGCGGGTTGTTATAGGATAGGCTTGGAGGGCTTCTCTAGGGGAGTCTTGCACTAAAAATGAGTGTGAAGCACGGATAGTTATATAATCGATGTAACCATCATAAAATTACGGGTTAAAACATGGGTTAATCCTAGTGCCTCTTATCATTTAGCAAATCCTATTACTCACTATGCGGTCGCGGGATGCATTACAAAAACAAGTTTTAGAATTTAATACACTATCGGTACACTCTTATAATTTTAAACCGATACAAATGTTCCAAAAAATTTGAAGAAACCACATATATGTTGGAGTATGCTCATGTCATAATAACTAATTATATGGCTAGACACATGTGAGCCTATGGGGTCACAACATTATACACTGATCACCGGTCCATGTTTATATATCGGGGTTTATTGTATTTACGGTATATAAATAAATACGGTAACTCGGGGGATCAAATATTGGGTCTAATAACTTTAGTTGGTGCTACTTATATGTATTGGACTTTAAAAGGTTTAAGAAGCTCACTATCACCCTTATTGTGGTGGTCGGCCATTATGGGATCGAAAAAGGTGGATGGATCAAGTTTATTATGGTAATAAAAATTATGAGATATTCTTCTTTAATTTTATTACCTTTGAACCCTTAAATGCTCTCCCCTTTTTCTCTCTATAAAACACGGCACACAAAACACATATAAGATATGTTTTTTTTATCCAACTTTTGTATCTTGTTCATTCAAAAGTATTTTATAAACCTACGGGGTTAAGACTAGCATCAATTGGTATAAAAGGAAGTGTAGTGTGGATACATCATAGAGGTGATCTCCATTGATCACTTGGTTTCATTACGTATGTGTTCATTGTGAGGTGTGAAGCTGTCACGGTTGATCTACTACCGATCTCGCTATAAGGTATTAATCTTTTCTTGTTTTAACTTGATTGATAATATGATCTATGGATTCCGTGATAGGTGGATTCGCTCGTTTAATTTCTTTGTATATTGATTAATCATTTAATTTAGCACCTTTAGTGGTATCACGAGCCATCATATGATGTCATATGATTATCTTGTATGCCTAAAAATGGCTAAAAACGCGTGTTTTTAATGGAATCAAAAGGATAATTTTAAAACAGCCTCTAGGGCTTATTTTTTGAAATTAATTCAACCCATATAGGGTCTTATAATCTGGTATTTTTGATCCAATATCCATTTATTATGCATACTTTAATTGGTTTTGTTATCGGGTACGTGTAAAAGGGCCTAAATCGCGCGTTTTAGAACGATTCTTGAATTGATTTTAAATCAGCCCCTTGGGCATTAATTTCTGAATTAATATGGTTGTTATAAGGTCTTTAATACAGTACTAGGTGATCCTTAAGCCATTGGTTACACGTACCAATCGGGGTTTTAATTCTAGTTAATTTATTTCTTCGATTCGTTGGCTAAACAATTTATTTATTGTTAATTATTTTGTTTCCATGGCAAATACATGCATGTTTGGCCATGGACTTAGCCAACACCTTTTTAATACACGGTATTATGGTATTATTATGTTGTGTATGCAAAGCCGATGAAAACCATGACCACTTGTGACTTGTTTCGCTTGATATTGCATTTAATTTTAGTTTGGGTTTAGCCATTGTTTCGGCTTCTTTTTGTATGATTTTAATTTTTGTTGTAGCCATTGTTTGGGCATTTTACAGTAGTTAGATGATAGGATAAATGTATTCAATTATCAAATTATTGTAACCGATGTTTGGATTTGAATGGAGCAAAAGTTAAAGGCATAAAGTCAAATTCGGAGCTGCTGGAGTAACCTCCACTAAAAATAGATTTCCCGGAGTTCTATAAGGAGTTAGAAGCTGAATTGTTTGGAGCAGGTGCAAAACTCATGAGGCTACAACTTCTCCAACTGGAGCTCAGATTGGGGAAGACTCCTTCTAGGAGTTTCAGGCCCGTCAAGTTAGCTGAAATTTTATGGCAGTTTTAGGCTTCATGTTCATTTGGGGTTTCACATGCTCATGATGGTTCTTGGAGCAAGTGGGAGCCCTCCTTATGGTTGTGTGGTTAACCCTTAGTTGACTTCTTGGTTCTCGTGATAGCTCACTCGAGACCCAAGTCATTAGGTTTGTTCATCGGGTTTGCGGCTTTGCATACTTATGGTTGTGTTTTTTTTGTTTGCTTTTATATATGCTTGGAATGTATATAACTTGCAAATATTTTTATAAAACTAATAATAAAACACAAACCAATTTTAGAAACTAAATCTTTGATTTAGTTTAAAGTTTTAAATATGATTTGAAACTAAACACTTGTTTTTATATAAATAACACTAAATAAATGTTATGATTGTTATTTAATTTATGTATTGTTCAAACTAATATTTATTCCACCTAGGTTATATATATTAGTCATGAAAATGAACAACTTGGCACACATAAAAACAAGTATTAGACTTGAGTTAAAAATAGTTTTTTAACTTGTGCTACGAAGGATGGATGCATGCTTCCTCTTACACGCTTTTTGATCATGTATTTATCAAAACTTATGCCCATCACAAATTTAAGTCATGCCGTCCAATTGGTTGAGATCACTTGCAATTACTTTTTGCTCTGCGTGAGACGTAGGTGAATTGTAACCTAAGGTGATTATTCTCTATGTGTGAGACCTAGACATATTCTCACATGTTCTCGCATTGGATGACTTAATCGATGTTAGCAGGTGGAGACCTTGATCGAGCAAGGATGAGGACTCTAAACATGCCAACTTGAAATTGTTTCTTCGGTTACAAATGTCATGAGTCCCATATGGTCTAAGAATTGCACAGGTTTTTGCAATTGGTGAACGTCACCTACCTATTAAATCTATCATTGCTAGCAGATCAACTGATGTAATGGTGGAACCTCAATGAGGATCTTAGCCTTTTGTAAAATTAATTGTTTTATATTATAAACAAGGGTAGTTAATTTTAAAAGGATATATCGAAAATACTATAATTGAACTTGGTAATTTCTATTAATGACATTTATGCAACACAAACCGTAAACAAAAGTTTGTTTCCTTTCCTTGTTAGAGGAATGACAAACTAGTACTTCTTTCTTGTAAGAAAAGACATTATTCCTTATCCTTTCTATTGTTGAGATAGCTATTATAAGGTACACTTTATTTTTCCAATCCTAATCAAACTCAAAGCATACTTACTCGAGAAATCGTTTTATCTTGTAAAAGTCTAATGGTTAAGTATGGTTGCAATCTATTATTTAGGTCATGATAGAGAACTGTATTTCTATAGCCACCCAAATGATAACATCTTGAAGGCATCAAGACTTAGTATGAGTTTTAATTAGAAAAGGAAATCTCAATAAATTGCGAAAGAGAAAAGGAAATTAATAGCATGTTTTCTACTAGTTTTCCTTAACTTGATATTTTTTCTAAAATTCTACACACCCTTAAAATAATGTAGAAGGAGGAATTGCATGCAAAACTTACAAGTTAAAGAATGGCATTGATGGCTAGTCTATCATATATATAGTAGAACTTGATGCACTTCCTTGAATATCTAAGTACATGTTTACTAGTCTGTGAGGCTCACATTACAGATAATGTGCTGATATTCAAAGAGTAGAAAAGTAAATAAATTGCTACTTGCACTTTATTGGTATAGACACACATTTAATGTTGTCTTATCCAGTGGGAGCGACGCATTTTACTACTGATTTAGATGCACATGTAATGTTGTCTAAATTCAGTAGAAGCTATGAGCTTATCACCGTGTAAGTGACCCATTTTATTTCTAGCTGGTCTTGAAGCATCATAGTTTTATAAGAATCATTGCATATTATTCTATTAGATAACTTGTCGCTTTTCTGATGTCGCTACCTGAAATGTTATCTATACAATATTCATGCACGATTGCTTATTAAATAATAAAGTTCTAGATATACTTATAATGCAAATGTGATTTTAGTTTTGACTTAAATCATATCATATCTATAACATTGTTATATTATTCATACAAACATACGGAAGCATGGTGGACTCATAACCCACTAGTCTCAGGATCGTAACCTGACTCATAATATGCTCATTTGTTTGTATAAATGCTTGATGTTGTGCCGTGCACAAGTGGGAGAAATCTTAATTGTGTGCAAGGTACAACACATAACAATATGACTTATGATTTTTCTTAGCCGCATGGTAAGAAAGCTAATATTCTACTAGGACTTATACACCTTGATGTGTGTCGCCCTACTTAGAACTAGTGTCAAGAAATAATAAATACCTACTTCATCATATTCACTAAAAGGTATAGCCAATATGACTGTGTATTCTTGTAAAGACATTAATAAGAAGTATGTAATTAACTTGAAAAGATAGTTGAAGTCAAGAGTCGGCATTCAATAATACTTTATTTAATATGCTTGTGACTTCTTGTAAAGACATAAACATAAAGTCCTTGAACTGTTCTAAGACTTATAAAGTAAGCAATTGACTTGTCATGTCTCATTGTCACGACATGTACATGAAGTCATTGAAATGTTCAAAGACTTATAACGTAATGTTAGCAATTAACGTGTTATGTCTTCTAGTTAAGACATGTACATAAAGTCCTTAAACTTCTAGATGAAAATAACTTAGACTAACTGTTGGTTATTGGCTTTTAGATATAAAATGACAGAATTTAAGCTTAATTTAAGACTCAAAAAGCAAAAATTAAAAGACTCAAAGCTGAAACAGATTTAGACCAAGACCTAATAAGCATAAGGGTAAAGAAATAAGCAAAACAAATAAGCTGTAAGAGCTCTAAAGAAGCATATAGACAAAGCATATAGACAGCAGACATAGAAAAGACTATAGAGGACTTTTGACAAACTTTTAGCTAAAATTAAGTCCAGTTAAGCTAAGAGAAAAAGCTTAAAACTTAAAACAAATTCAGATTAGCACTCAAATAACATCTAAAAGCTGGAATTAAGATGTTTGAATAGGAAAATAAGCTGAATAAGCATTAAGAAAATGACAGTTTTGAGAAACTGTTCTTCATTTGTTAAAACTGATTGGGACATTTTAAGACTGGATAAGCATCTAAATAAGCTGAACACAGATTAAAACTACTCTTAGACCTAATTAAAACATTTATAACCTGACTTGACAACCAAAACCCTACACAAGCAGTTTTAACTAAGTTAAAATTGCTTGTGCCAAACACCCCTTTTAGACTATGATTTTCCAAATTTAAGCTAAGACAGGCTTGAATAAGCCTTGATTTGTGAAAACAGATGTTGAAAGTTAGAATTAAATGACAATTAAGTACAATTTAAGGAAAATAAGCACTAAAACTAACAAGCAATAAAGATAAGCAGTTTAAGCTACATAAAGCAGTTTTAACCAAAACTCAAGGAAATTAATTTCTAAGCTATAAACTAAACTTATTAAACTAAATTTAGGAAGAATAAACATGATTAAGCAAAAAAGAACTGAATAAGCAAAGTAATAAGTTGAAATTGAAATTAAGCTTAGTAGTGTAAAAATGAACATACCTTAATCCCAACTAAAACAGGGATAAAACTAATGCTCAAATGAGCTAATCTACAAGCCAGCTTATAAAATAAGCTTTGAATAAGCCTATAAGCCCTTCCTTTTTTGGCTTATCATCCTAATTGGCTTATTCAGAAGATTTTCGAGTAAGGAAATGACAATCCTTATTGAGTTAAGCTATAGGTGAGCTTAACTGAATAAGTAACTACTTAAAAAGCAGTGTGAGCTTATTGAGCTTATCAGGACTTATTAACCAAACACAAACAACATGATTGCATATCAGAGGAATTTGAACACGAATTTAAAATAAAACTTAATTTTATTAATACTTGAAGAAAGTTACAGAACTGAAACGGAAATACAATTTTAAAAGACAGAAAAGTAAAATAAACACTAAATAAGCTGAAAAAGAAAAACTTACACTACACTAAATTACCCTACTCCTAGATACCTAATACTGTGTGAATACTCTCCTATTTATAGTGTTAAGCAGAACCTTCTAGGCCTTGAGGACACTCCCCCATCTTCAATCTTGACCCTTCAATCACAATCCATCAACCACGCACCCTTGGATCTCCCCCACGTCATAGTAGCCAATAGGAAACCACACGATTGCCAGCGTGGCATAAGTACATGTCAGAGCTTATCAGGGGCTTCTAGAAGTAAGGGATGTGCGTGTGAAAGGGTTGGTTTAACCCTGGTTCGTGTGTGTATGTGTGTTACCGGGTAAATGGGAGGGAAATAGAGTAAAAAGATAAACAGTGATTTGGGTGTGTTTGATATGTTTGACTGGATCAGGTTTATAAGGGTTAGGCTTTGACTTAAATTTGGGCTAGGACTTATGGATTGGGCTTGTGGGTTTTTTTAATAAGTATAAGGCTTAAGGTTTGATAAGTATAGATCTTAATGGGCTGACCCGGCCCATTAAAATGGGCTCGGGTTGGTCCATAGAAGATGGGCACGCCTTTGGCTTCGAAATTTCGCGCTCTTTCCATTTCCGTGCTCGGTTTTGTCCGGTTTTGTCTTTATTTTGTCCTTTTCTTGATATCCGGTACCTGCACATACACAAACACAAAAACAAGCATATACATTGCATTTTTCATACTTTTTTGGTTATTTGGGCTCGTTTTTATAATAGAAAAGGTATGTGATTAAACACATACCAATAATGGAACGTTAAGCAGTTGTATTAAACAATGAATTGATATACCTGGTATGATCGTCTTCATTTATACAACTGTGTTCTATATTAGCATGTTTAATTCCATGAATAATTTATTTATTCTAACTTGTCCATTGTCAGTTAATGATATGGGAGTATCATTGAAATAAGGCAAATGTGAGCGTTTTGGTCATATTCATATGGTATGAATATTAATGTCTAATACCGCCAAACTCATATGTTGTTCACTGGATGAACATTGGACTGACCCAACCTACGAGATATCACTACATGGATCAGCATCAATTGTGAATCTCACAAGTGGTTATGTCTCTTATCCTCAGACTTGAGATGCAAGTAGGTTTTTTTTGTGTGGAATGTCAATCTTTGATATGGTTCAACGCTGACCTGAACAAGGCTGTTATAAAGGTCATTTTCAGGAGGGATGTGAAACACATAACTGACACATGTAGTCAAAATAGGATTTGTTCCTCCACATGTTTTAGAGTTAGATACTATTAGACCCCTTGATGATTTGAACAGATGTATGTGTGGTTGCACCCAAATGTAATTAAGATGATACTTGATTAATTTGGTAATCTAGTTCAATATCTATATCGAGAAACATAATAGTTAAGCATTAGAATGACTCATGATCCATGTTTAATGTTCAAAATAGTATCTGTAACAAAAGGATGATTGATATCTAAACTATTTAAAATGAGATGTTTAAGAAACTATCCTTATATGTTTCTGAGGCATTGGCGTGTTGCTAGACGCTAACCTTTGCTTGTATTATTACTTGATTATTATGACGTGCGCAAGTGGGAGCTGTTGGAGTATGCTTGTGTCATAATAAATAATTATACGGCTAGACACATGTGAGCCTATAGGGTCACACACATATACATTGAGGTACCACTTTATATATCGTGTTTATTGTATTTACGGTATATAAACAACCTACGTAACACGGGATCAATATCGGGCCTCTAATAACTAAGTAATGAACTTAGTTTATTGGACTTGGAAAACAAATGGCAAGCCCATTTGGGCCCATTAAGTGGTCGGCCTAAAGGGATGTAGAAGGAAGGGATAAGATCAAATTTTTGGTAGATAAATACATGATATCTTCTCATAATTTTGATAACTAATTACCAAAAATCTCTCCCTCGCTCTCCTTTGTGAAAACCACGGCACAAACAAAATACCCATGTACGGTTTTTGTTTTTCTTGATCTATCACTTTGAATATTGTTTATTCAAAGTGTATTCCAAGGTTATGGGTTTAAGGACTAGCATCCAAGAGGTATACGATGAAGTGTAGTGTTAATATTCATAGAGGTGAGCTACTTTGGTCACTTGGTTTCTTGGATAGATCGTGTACAAGAGAAGGTTGTTCTTTGATTCTATTGATCATGCCACAAAGGTATTACTTTTCTTGTTTTTTTTATTGATCATATGACTATATGGATCCGTTGATAGGTACATGTTCTGCTGTGTTTTATATTTGATTATATGATATTTATTTGATTAAGCACTTACAGTAACTTTTCCCGGCCGTTCCATGATAAAGACTCAAAATATATACAAAAACGCCCTTCAACCTTAGAAAATGACAAAGACCACCTAAGTTGCATTCCCATAAACGGTCAACTTCCCAATACATCCCAATCTTTACAATACTTTTACAAAGTGGATATCGAACCACTTTTACAAAACTATACATCGTTGATTTTTATCCGAATATTAATGAATAATCGATCCTTCCAAGTATTTCATCGGTTTAAGTTTAGCGAACCGACTATCAATTATCCTCCTCTCTTTTTTGATGCATTTTCTATTTTTCTAATTTATTATTATTTTTTATTTTTTTATTAAAACAAACCTCAATGCAATTTCACCGTCTTCACAATCATAATTCATCCAGATAATTTTTCCTTCAACACTTCATTTTCAGACATAATACATAATCGCGAAAGTAGCAAAATACACGAGCTACATATTTTCCCATTGCATTGTGCAATTTCCCGACCTAACCGGAGATAGAAAATTTCACTTTGACACAGGAAATACAAAACAATACACAAAAGCAACTAGCAACTTGATTAAGTAGGCTTAATCTACAAGGTAGGTTAAGGTGTAAAGGTGTAACAAAATAGACATTTGGTGTGAAAAAGACAGGAATGGCTCAACAGGTTTTTCTAGGGGATTTTACTCTTATAGTGAGAGCAAGCAAAAGGTTATATGAGGTTTAACTAACCAGTATAGTTAGTTAATTTTACAACATTTAGGCTTTTTGGTGTATTCCTAGAAATTTACTAGTTAAACATGTTACTCCACTAAGTCCATAGGTAATCATCGTTGTGTCTCGAGTGTTATAACGAAGCTAAGTTATGTCTAAAGTCCACTACATCACCGGCACACTCAACATTTTATGGAATTTTAGTACACGTTGGAAACGGAATAGCTTAATTCTCACAATTTGGTATTATATTAAGGGTTATAGTGCGCGAGGTCATGTAACTAGTAATTTTTACAAAAGTTATGCTAATTTTTTTTAATTTGGCATAATTTAAGCATATAGCATATTATTTGTAAAAGAAAGGACAAGTAGGCGTTCTAATTCTCCATCCCCCCACTTAAATTATACAACGTCCTCGTTGTATAGATAAAACAATTAAAGAAAATGGGAAATAGAATTAGAACGAGGAACTCCCCTGATATGTTGCTCGGGATGATTCTCCAATTTGAGTTCTTGAGCAAAAGTGTGTTGACGAGGCGTCAGAATGCTCGTACGAGTTCAACACACGTCTTTTTCAGAGTATACCATATCGTCGATTTCTTTACAGCAAGGTCCTGCATAAAAGTTTAGAAGACAAAAGTGCAATTCCTATCTCGGTTATACAATGGTTACAATGCAGGAAAACAATTAAACACACTGTACAGGTAGTCAATACGCCGTATCCCAAACCCAAGGATACGCCGTATTGCATCCTGTAAAAACAAATGTTTTAAAGTTTTGCAGAAATTAAATGCAGAAATTAAAGACTGATAACGTCCAGACAGGTTCGATACGGCGTATCCATAGAGGTTCGATACGCCGTATTGAGTGTCTGGGAAGACAGACTCAATAAAACAATTAAAATTACAGTTTTTCAAACAATTAAAAACAACCGGGTTGTCTCCCGGTAAGCACTTTTCTTTCAGCTAGTCTTTAAGTTAGACTTTTTCCTTTTCTTCATTCATTCGTTATTTGGTATGCTTCACCAGCCATCCGCGAAACTTTTTGTTGAAGAGGTCGTGGTAGATGCAAGACATGGACCCATAGGTTTTTCCCCATGTCTCGTATTTGCTTGGACTAATGGTAATGAATTCTTCATATGTCCCTATTGAGTATCGTATGACTTTGAATTCCTCAGATTTGCATACTTCATCTGGATTATCGACGTCGTACTTGATGGAAACTAGTATTGGAGGGGAATACTCATTACTTTCTTCAAAATTGTAGATTACATTCCCTTCTTGTGCGTCCAAAATAAGGCTTAAAAAACGAGTCAGAACAGGAATTTTTCTTTCGCCTTTTATTGTGGGGTTCGTTGCTTTATTTAGTGTCGCTTATTGATCCCTCTGTGCTATATTCGCTTACATAAAAATTTCATAGCCCATTATTAGTGCTTCTGTCCATGTTCCAATGGTTTTTGAATTTGGATCCCAACCAATCTAAAAATTCAAGATAATTTATCTCGTTGTCCAGGTCGTCTAGAATTTTACTATTCCAAGTATGGGATAATGGATAATATTTTTAGAAAAACTTCTCACCCAATTCTTTCCAGGTGGTGATCGTTACATTTAACCTCATTATCCCACCATTCCTTTGCGTGTCCACTAAGCGAAATTGGAAAAACGTGCAACCGAAGTTGATCTTTATCCACATTAGGAATCTTGATCCATTTTAATATTTCCAGTACTTTCGCAGTGTGGTCAATAACGTCTCCCCCGTCTATACCATTGAAGGCATTATCTTGTAGTATTTTTCATAAATTCGTCTCCAATCTTGATCATGGTATTCATGTTGGGCTCGCGTGTTACATTGTACGAATCATAATTATTTTGAATTTTATTTGTAGGTTTCATCATAGTTCCTGTCTTAGCTTTCTTGAAACCAAGAATAAAAAATCAGTAGGATGTGCCCTCAGGGTAGAGAACACATAAAACAAGACAGGAAATTGAATTAAGACTGATACTGTGTCAAGTGAGTAATACGTCGTATTTAATGGATTTGAATACGCCGTATAGATCTGTTGAATGTCAGTACGCCGTATTGATTTTACAGAATACGCCGTATTGTTTGGAAGAACAGATACGTTGTTTAGACTACAGAGATCAATACACTGTTCTGAGTAGAAGGGTCGATACGTCGTATCCAACTGGTGGATACGGCGTATCAGTTGATCTATCAGAACAGGATACTTAGAAAATAATTAAATAATATGGGAATTTAAACACACAATTAAATTAAATGCAAACAGAATTAAATTATACTAATTAAATTATTCTAAGTTAATGGTTAGAAATACTAATAAAATTAAAGGTTAAACTTTCTTACTCCCCGGCAGCGGCGCCAAAAACTTAATGTGCTGTCGTGTAGGGTCAATTTATTGATTACCAAGTTTTAAATTTATATTTAGCCGACTTATCCTAAAACAACACTTTAACGGCAGTGTACCCGATCGGGTGGAGTTTCGTGGTAAGTAGGGTGTCGAACACTAAGAGCAAGGTCGTTAACCTTATATTCTATCAGTATTTTAATTAATCTAATTAAGTTAGTTCTAATTACTTGTTAAACATATGCTAAACCTAGTTCTAATGATAATGGGGGGTTTTCAGCCTGAGAGACTGGCACAGGTTTTATGGTGACAATAATCAATTCAAAACACAATAAACATGCAAGAAAACAATCAGAAGATAAAAGAGCGGTACAAGCCAAATGATAGAAAATTGTATTAGTCATATTAAATCTGATTAAATGTTGGTCTGTTTGTTTAGTGCAATGATTACTTATCTCGAAGCGGCATATCATTCTTAATACTTAGGCGGGACATCATCCTAAGACCTAGACACGTTGAATCCTGTCACAATTAACGTATCCACATAAAGCATCCTTTTAGTTTAATTATAATCTATCTAGGGATTAAAGCAATAGTGATCTTGTTAAACCCTAGCCCATCGGGACTTTACCCTTAACTGTTTGACGGTATTTTACATACTGGTAGTTCATTGTTCAAGTCTTTATCAATTAATTAAGAACATACTTGTTAAAACATACGGTCACTGCCAAGTATCCAACTAAGCCTCATAATTTAAAGACGCAAACACTTTTAGAACATTATTTGTGAATCCTATTGGTCCATAATAAGAGAAACATGATATGGAGATCTATCCCATAACTAGTTCACTTGTTTAGGCATTAAACTAGACTCCATTGAATGACAATCGCATATTCAATACTACGTAGACAACGTGCTTTTAATTACGAGGTCTAAAAGGTTGTGTTGTAGAATACTTTTAAAGAGTAGGTAAAATGACCCCTCATATTGTTATTGTCTAGATAGAAAAGCCCATTTGCTTGAGGACAAGCAAATTCCAAGTGTATGGGTATTTGATGAGGTGTCATTTTATACACTTTTTCGGGGTTGTTTAACCCCCAAAATCGTATGTTTATGCCCAAAATAGGTACTTAATCGTTCCTTTTCATGTATTTCTCATTTGGAATACATTTGGAAGATTTACACGTGACTTGGGCTCATTTGAGAAGAAATGGACAAGATTACGGACCAACACCAAGACTCTTGAAGATTTGTGCTCACAGAGCCTAAAGATGGCGTCACAAGCTATACACGACGTCGTCACAACCCATAAAGTGATAGCGTCACAACATTTCGAGACGGCGTCAGCCCGCACCGACTCATACGTAGATCTAGAAGATTCTACTTATGACGACATCAGGAAGGACTGGTCCTACAAACTAGATAATGCATCATGGGCATTTCGCACGACATTTAAAACCCCTTTAGGAACAACCCTGTTTAGGATAATCTATGGCAAGGCATGCCACCTTCCTGTCGAATTGGAGCACAAGGCATATTGAGCCATAAAGAACTGAAATATGGACCTCACTAAAGCTGGGGAAAACCGATTCTTACAGATTAATGAGTTGGACGAAATGCGGCTTGACGCCTACGAATCATCTATCTCATACAAGGAAAGAACGAAAAGGTGGCACGATAAATGAATAAAATTGCCAAAAAACTATAAAAACGGAGATAAGGTACTTCTCTTTAACTCACGATTGAGACTATTCCCCAGACTACTCAAGTCAAGATGGTATGGTCCATTTACGGTTAGCAAAGACATGAAAAATGGAGCAATTGAGTTATACGATGAAGAAGGAAGCGAATTCATCGTTAATAAACAACAGGTAAAGCCATATCAAAAGAACTTATTGGACACCAACAAAGACGATGATGTAACTCTCGAAAACGAAGGAGAAGTTACATAAGAACGTGTGACTTCGAGTCTAGCTACAAGACTCGTTAATAAAGAAAAGCGCTTCTTGGGAGGCAACCCAATTTACCCTTTCCCGCATATTAGGAGTGTCTCGTGTGTTTTAATTCTTTATAGTTTGTTTTATTATGTTTGAACTATCTTGTAATCATGCTTTGTTTGCCTTTAACTTCATCTTAATTTCAATCAAAGGTATTTTGCAACAATAAGTGTAGGGGAATTTATCCGGCTTTTGAGCCAAGTTCAAGCATGTTTAATAAATTATTTAGATTAATTTGCGTCATATGATTGAATTGTGAAATCTCAGGTTTTATGCAGCTATTTGTACAGGAATTAACTTATGGAATTAAGTGCAGGACATTTTTCATCAAAAACAAAAATTTCATTTTCACAGAACGTGGAGACTAAGTCACGATTAACACGTGATGTCATCACTACGACACTTGTGACGGGGTCACACCAACCCCGACGGCGTCAAACGCCCAGGTCCAGAAAACTTAAAATTTTTAATTATTTTTGAAAATAAAACTTGTACAACATTTAAAATATTATATTTTGAAAATAAAACTTGTATCAACATTAAAATATGTATATTCTTTTATAAACTCCTGCATAAAACCAAGAGCATCTAACAATTTCTCTTGCTCATCGTCTCGCTAGCTATGTAGGTTTACGTTATTATCGAGTCGAACCCTAAATTCACATTGTATATTTGGTAAAACGCACATTTTATGCTTGTAAAATTAAGTTTCCTTGTCTTTGATTACAGGTATAGTTGATGAGGAGGAACTTAGAAGAGTTCTAGGAAGCTCCATTAGAAAAAAACGATTTTGGATGAGATTTAACCAGTTATTCGCATGTTTTCTCTCCACTATTGGAGCAAAACAAAATGGGAGTACTAAGTTTCTTTTCCTTGTTTCCTTTTTCCTTTTATTCTGTTGGTACGGGTAATTCTAGAGAACATTGGAAAAGGTTAAAATAAGTGTAGGGAGAATAACCTATAGAAAACTATTCTTTCATTTGTCCATATTGCTTTGTCCCCTTAAATGGATGGTAATATATCAAAGCATATCATAAGAAGGGGATTTTAACCTGAATAAAAATTTAATTTTTTTTTTAAATTAAGACACATACACGACGAAAACCCGGGAGTATTAATAGACTCTCATGGATAGAAGTTTATATGATTACACAAAACCCTCAAAATTCCACCCCCACGAGATGGTGATGTTCGCCCTAATCTTTAAGAATTCGGGTAACCCATTTGGTAACCCAAGATGATTTTATCTTTACACACCCGTTCGAGGTGAAGGTTGATCTGCAGGCGTGCATTGTCTTTCTCGTCGTTTACAGACATGTAGCAATTCCCTGTCAACCTTTTATGAATGTCGGTGTTATTAAAATTCAATATGAATGTACTGGTAGTGTATAGCGCGAGAGCGATAGAACTTATTTTTGTGATGCATTCCGAGACCGCATAGTAAGTATTAGGATTTGCTTGATAAGAGGCATTAGGATTAACCCTTGTTTTAAACCTGTAATTGTTATGATGGTCACCTTGATCATATAACTACCATCACAACCCTAGACATGCACTTCAATTTTTAGTGCAGGATAGGCGGGGCGCTATCCATTGGCGGGGGGGGGACGGCGCAGGCTCAGACCTAACTATATTCACATGGTTCTCAGTAAGTTCCTGGTTAATTCAGACTATTAATGAAGAGCATTGTCACCCCTAAAACCAAGTCGTATCAACCCAAAAAGTCTTATCCTACCTTTATATGTTACTCATTTTTAGTACATTATTGTTTTTAATAACCCAAGTTAATTATTTGAGTACAACACGGTTGCTAATGTTTTTTATACCTTGTAAATACAGATGTTGAGATATACGATTTGGATTCATTTAGTATTTATTTCACGGAAGAATGGTGTCGATGCGCGAAGTTAAGTCAATACCACCCGTATGTTGTTAAATGATCTCCATGTTATTTTGATCCTCCTCAATACGGGTCATTAGTTAGATTGTAAATTTGAGCAAGTAGAAAGGCTCAAGTGTGATTGGGTGTGGTTGACGTAGTAGATAAACCCCAATGGTGATGGTAGTAATGTGTATTCAAGAGAAAAAGAGAAAAAGAAAAAGCGAGCTGATAGTTGATGTTGAAGTTGTGTAAGTGTTTGTATATGGAGGAGCGTAGGCCGAGGTCTGTGCATATCAACCAAACCAGCGTGTATTCGCGTAAAATAAATGGTTAGCTAACCCTTCCACTGTGCAAATTCACCCAAAGCCACCAGCGAATTTATGCCCATTCGCGGTTTGTGTTTCCGCTTATATGTTAGGTCGCGACACTACACCGCCCACAACCCTTTTAAAAGACCTCTTAGATAGTAATGAATAATACTCGCACCTACGGGTGAGTTTGATCCGTTACCAAGCCATGGTAAATTATATGCATAACAGGAAATGATTTGATTTCTGTTTTCCCCATATTAAGAATCCACTATATATATTTAACCTATTAGGTAAATATAACATGTAAACGTACATAAATTTATTGTGTTGGAATTTCATCATAAAGAAATAAGACAAATGAAACAAATAAATTTTTGAAATAAATCAAAAGGAGGGGGGGGGGGTGAGTGCTGAAATTGGAATGGGGGGGGGGGCGGGGGGGTAAAAAAATTATGATAGGTATAGTGGGAGCGTCTCGTGGATATATACTAACCAACGCCGAAAAGCTAACATAAAACGAAAAGATAAAACCGAGTGAAAGAGAGAATCCCAAACAACTTATGTAGAGGTGCTATTATATTTTTGTGCTTTTAATTACAGGTCAAAGGTTGTGCAGTAAGAATATTTTTAAAGAGAAGTAAAAAGACCCCTATCATAAGTAATTGTCAAGATAAAAAGCCCATTTCTTTAAGACAAGCAACTCCTAATGGTAGGGTATTTGAATGAGGTTATTTTATACACTTTTTTAGGGTCGATCAACCCCAAAATCATGTTTTATATGGCCAAAATAGGGTACTTAATCTTTCCCTTTTTAGGTATTCTCATTTGGAAATATTTTGGAAGATTTACCCGCGTGACTCATTGCATATTTGGAGAAGAACGGACAAGATTATAGACCTAACACCAGACTCTTGAAGATTTGTGCCTCACTAGAGCCTAGAGACGGCGTCACAAAGCTATACACGACGCCGTCACAAACCCATAAAGTGACTGCGTCACATACTTGTAAACGGCATCACCTGCACCGATTCATACGCAGATCCTAGAAAGATTCTACTTACACGGCAATCAGCGACTAAAACGCGATGCCGTCATCGTCGTATTTATCTTATAATATACAACAAACCCAAATTTAGGTTTTAAGTGTGTAACTTTAGACTAGAAAAATGGTTACAACCCTATTCATTATAAGACAGCTGTAGGAGACGATTTTAGGCCTAAAAACACTATTGTACTTCTTTTAATTCATGTATTAATTAAGTAAAGGATTGTACTAATCGATTCATAATGTCTAGGTGTTGTTGTTATTATTTATTGTTTCTTGCTCAATCTATAAACAAGCTTGCTAAACTATTATTGTTTTTGTTTATGATTATAGAAAATGAAGTTGAAGGGGGGGGGGGGAAACGGGGGGGGGTGGGGGAGGGGGGGAGAAATGGTAGTGGATAGGATGTTTGTTAACTAGAAATTTAGGTGTTATAAACTTTGGGCCGATAATGAAGATCTTATGATGTTGCTTCTTGTGATGATGTGCCATATTAGCTTAGAAAACAGCTTATGTCCTGTATCACAGTTTATATTGTTCTAGGATAACATGAATTATCGAAATGCACCATCGGTAACATTATTCTACTATCTTGCCCCCCTAATATGGTTTTCCACTCTTAATATATTCACATACATAAAGAACTTTACGGGAGCCTTGTAATATCTTCATACTACCTTACATGTACGTTGCTTCTAAAACGGGAATACGAAATTAGACGGGTTTCGTGTACGTACGTTCATGACTTAGGAAAATAGATACACAGATCCATACAAATGTGACTAAGGCAACAACACTAGGAGGGACGCAATCTAGGTAGAAATACAAGATTAATTGAACAAAATCATTTTATCTTATTGTTATCACCATATCGAGTTGTATTTAGTTTAAATACCTAAAACCACACCTCTCTCTAATTATATGATTTTACTGCTTTCCATAAAACATAAAAATACAAAAATAATCTTCCCTCAACCCTTAGAATTCTGTTATACCGTGATAGAAGCCTTCCCAACCTATTCCTCGAGTGAACGATAAACAACCCCGAGTCTTGCCTATACTACACTACAACGATTAGATGCACTGCCTAGGGAGCTGTAAAACTTCTCATGTAGAAGTCCTACGATGACTGCACATCATTATACAAGCGTGATCAAATAACCAAGGTAAACTAAATGTTTTACCGAACGATACCAAAAATTAAATGATTACAAGAGTATAGGAATTACACAGTGTCTTCTATGGAATCGTGATCGATGCTTGACCTTTGGCTGCTCTTCTTCTCTTTAGAAAATCATCTTTTATGTGTATGGTATAGAGAATATGATTTTGCACACTGAAAACTCATTTTTGAGTCTTCTATTTATAGTGTCTGAAAAAGACTGGATACGCCGTATTGAGTGAGGTTAATATGGCGTATAGGGGTGTTTTCCTTGGAGTGCACGCTAAGTTTATAATCAAAAAGATATATCTTCCCAAATTATATTTATTCACCAAATCTCTGAATGTCTATCCAGCTGGATACGGCGTATCAAGGAACTTGGATACGCCGTATTGGGAATTGAGAATGCGCGTTTTCTTGTGAAGTCCAGGCGCTGATACGCCGTATCTTCTTTTCTGGATACGGTGTATTGGGCAGAAATAAGCAATCTTCAAATATTATCGTTTAAGCTCCAAAAAGTGCGCCTTTTAGCATGTCTTCACAAATCACTCCGTAATTACTGCAATTTACAACTTTAAGCAATTAAGTAACGATTCTTGCAATAATTATATAAAAGTGGATAATTTATTCGGGATAAATGATGGTATAATTATAACGTTATTTGATGTCATCACCAGGCTCATGGCTAAGTCTAGGCAGAAATAAGTTTCTTATCCTAGATCTGTCTCATGTGCCCTTGAAGTGTTACAGGGTTCTGACTATCCTCAGGACCAAATATTTAGGAATCTTCCTAACGCCTTGAGTCAATCAAATTTTACCAAGGACCTATCCAAAGTTACCCCTATTGAATTGATGATGGTACTAGCAAATCAAAGCCTTTACCTGAGGGGACCACTACTGATCCCAAAGACTTAGGGAGCTCTGATACGACCCTTATGGATAGTATCGGGATAGGGCACCACTTTAAGCGTGTGCTGGCTCTGTCAGAAGAGAGAAGAGAAGATTAGAGATTTGTCTAGATCTTTAACTTGATTGATTATAATGAAAGAGTACAAGAGTATTTATAATAGCTAAATGGGCCATGGGCCTATTATGGGCTATTATGACCTTTGACTTGACTTAAGGATAAACATTGACTTTTGACTTTCCTAAGACGACTCAACACATATCCTAAACATAATAAACTACGATATTTATCCTAAACATGGGCGTAACACTCCTCACTCCTTCGAAACCACCTTGCCCTCAAGGTGTCGTCTAAAAAAAATCTTGATTCTGGGATCCCAAATGGTTATACCCTGATCGCTGTAAAATGTTGCCAAGATAGTTGGTTCTCCTTCCCTTTCAGCATCTCTTTCCACCTTCTTATCTTTCGATTCATAATCTAACTCCTTTTAATTTTCTGAACTTTTCTACTCCACTCTTGACAATGCATCAACCATATATCCTTCTTGAAACTCCTCCAGAAGGCCGACAACCACCCCACTTTTGATACCGTTGTCCACTACTTCCTTCGCGGGTGTCTTCGAACCTGAAGTTCTTGAATCATTACCACCATTGCTGCCAAAAGTGTCGGTGGAAATAGGTGGTTTGGCGTCATCTTTTTCTTCAAAAATTTCATTCAGGTTATCTTGGTTTTCTTGTTGCTCGTGTTCTTCAAAAGTAGCAACCATACTTGTTTGGAAAGCTTCTATCTTGTTTGACTTATAGCGAATCATTTCCTCAAGATCTTGAACCTGTACCCCTGCGTTTAGGTTTGTTTTGGCGATGTCTGTGATGGACCGCTCATCCTCAAAACGGGCCTCGGCGATACGGGTTAAAGAGAAGGCTTCTCCTAAAGTTGTAGGATTTGACCATAAGAGTGCACGTTGTAAAGTCGGTTTAAGTCCAAAGATATAAATCGATGTAAGAAAAGATTCAGATTTCCCTGTTACTTGACTTATAACCATCTCAAACTCATTCTGGTAGTCGGCCACCGTACCCCTTTACAAGAGCCTAGATAGTGCATATTCCGCATCTGGATCGCTGCCCTCCGATGCCATGAACAATAACTAATTTTTTTGATGAATAGTAACTGGTAAACAGTAACCAATGAATAGTAACTGCAATGAATAGTACTCTGTGATGAACAGTAACTGGCGATGAACATTACTTTTTTATCCTTAGATCGGAAGCCCTCAACGACGGCTCTTAATGAAAGCACTAGTTGATACGACCCGGTTAGGGGTAGTATCGGGATAAGACACCACTTCAAGGGTGTGCTGGCTCCGTCAGAAAATAGAGAGAAGAATTAGAATTGTTTTGATCTTTAATTTTGATTGATTGAATAATGAAGAATGATTCGGTATATGTACGGAATAAAAGACATGGCTTGGATCATAAGCCAACTACAAGATAAATATTGACTTAATACTTTCCTAACACAAGTTATTGACTTTCCTAATACGAGGAGACAACATAAATGACTTTCCTAACACAAGGAGACAACATAAATGATTTTTCTAATACGACTCAACACATATCCTAAACATAATAAACTATGATATTATCCTAAACTGAGGGCGTAACATTCCTCACTCCTTCGAAACCACCTTGCCCTCAAGGGGTCGTCTTGAAAAGCACTCTTTATTACAGGATCCCATAATCTTCTTTGCATTGCAGTCAACACTACCTGTCAGTCATGTATAGCTATGGGTTCTTCTAATGGATCCGTGCCTATCACATTGGCGGATGCATCAACTTCAATCAAAAAGACCTTATTAAAATCCGGTAAACTTAAAACCGGTATAGTAGATAACCGATGCTTAAGCTCCTCGAAGGTTGACGCCTCCTGTACACCCCACTTAAAACCATCACCATTACTTTTCCCTTTTCTGGCTTAGTTTCATGTTCTTCTGATTCTGAAGTGTAAAACTCATAAGTCTCTTCAATCTTTGCAACAGTGTCAGAGGTTGTAGTAGTTTCTCATAAAGCTTCTGATGGAATTTCTAGTGCAACTTCGTATGCATCATCTGGTGTTGTAGGAGAATCAGATGCCTAATTTTGGGATCTACCTATTGTAAGAATTGGAGAGGTTGGGGGCTTCAGGTTTGGTGTAACACTGGTTATAGTCAGCCTTTGGTTCGCGAAGTGTGCTTCTGCTACGCGGGATAATGAAAAAGCCTCA
This sequence comes from Tanacetum coccineum, assembly GCA_026074375.1. Classification (NCBI taxonomy): domain Eukaryota; kingdom Viridiplantae; phylum Streptophyta; class Magnoliopsida; order Asterales; family Asteraceae; genus Tanacetum; species Tanacetum coccineum. Next base: position 3,876 of record BQNB010014010.1, on the reverse strand, counting down.
CCTAAAGTGGTAGGGTTTGACCATAAGAGTGCACGTTGTAGAGCTAGTTTAAGTCCGGAGATATAAATCGTTGTAAGTAAAGAATCAGATTTCCCTGTTACTCGACTTATAAGCATCTCAAACTCATTCTGGTATTCGGCCACCGTACCCTTTGCAAGAGCCTAGATAGTGCATATTTCGTGTCTGGATCGCTGCCCTCTGATGCCATGAACAATAATTCAAAAAAAATGATGAAAAGTAACTAATGAATAGTAATCGATGAATAGTAACTGCGATAAATAGTAACTATGATAAATAGTAACTCGTAAATAGTATTTTTTGGTAACCTAAATCGGAAGCCCTCTCAACGAGAGCTCTCAATGAAAGCACTAGTTGATACGACCCTGTTAGGGGTTGTATCGGGATATGGCACCACTTCAAGCGTATGCTGGCTCCGTCAGAAAATAAAGAGAAGATTGAGAGATATTTTGATCTTTAATTTTGATTGATTGAATAATGAAGAATGATTCGGCATATATACCGAATAAAAGACACGGCTTGGATCATAAGCCAACTACAAGATAAACATTGACTTGACACTTTCCTAACACAGGTTATTGACTTTCCTAATACAAGGAGACAACATAAATGACTTTCCTAACATAAGGAGACAACATAAATTATTGATCCCACTTGAATGGATCTTGAATTCCTTAGTTTATGTAAGGTATAGTTATGTAAGATAGATCAAACACAACTATGGTAGAAACTTTGATTGTGAATATCAAAGACTATGCATAATCTAGTCAATGATACTAAGAAGAATTCTAATGAAACAGTAAATAACAAACTCAATAACAATAGTTTACCAAACTTTCAGCTTCAATATATTAAATACGAATACTCAATAGTATTAGGGTTACAAGACCTTGAAGCTATGATAATTCTATGAATGACTCATTTTTGTACATAGAACTCTATGCCCTAGGACCTCCTTTTATACACCAAGGAGTCCTACATGGCTTACAATACTTTCCTAAGTTATCATGATCTTCTAAACAAATAACTTATACATATCTTCTACAAAAATAACTTAATACTTATCTTCATAAGTATTCTTGTTCTCCAGTCAATATTTATCTCTTCTCTGATAAGTCTTTTATCTCATCTCTGTCAGTATAAACTCTTCCAGCAGTTGTAATCCCTCAGCAGTTGTAACTTATCACCAGCAGCACTAACTGAGCACAAGCAGCATTAACTACTTAGAATATTTTCTTCATTCTTCATCAGCAGTACTAAGTTTATGCTAACAGTTGTAACTTTACTCTAGCAGTACTAAGTTACACTAACAGTAGTAACTTTTGTGCTATCAGTAGTAACTACTTGGCATATTTTCAGTCTTCAACTCTGAGCAGTCTTAACTTCTACTGACAGCAGTAACTTTATACTAACAGTACTAAATTATACTAACAGTAGTAACTAGCAGTAGTAACATTACACTACCAGTACTAACTACTTAGCATAATTTTTATTATGTTTACTGAACAGTATTAAGTTTTGCTTGACAGCACTAATATATACCTGAGCAGTAGAAACTTCAAGATCATCATGAAGTCTTTTAATCCCAACAATCCTCCCCTAAACTTGATGTTAATCTTTTGAATCTTCAAGTTTCTTTATTAAAAGTCTTCACCGTCATCAAGAGGATGCTTTCAAACACTTCCAGGATTCTTTTTTTGTTTTATCATAAGCTTGAGAAGTTGATAACACATTTCATTCTAGTAGTCAGCTTGAAGCGTCTTGTTGAGCATGTCTATGATTGTTATTGGTGTAAGGGGATATCTCTTCTCAACCAACATGAAGATATGTAGATCTTTAAATCTCACAAAGTGCACTCTACAGGAATCAAACAGCTTATAAATAGTCACTTTGTATCCTTGTAGACTCCTCCATACTTCACTTCTTATGTCAGGTTCAAACATTACTTTCAGATCACCCCATAACACTCTTTCATATTCCTCTTCAGGTCTTGTATCACCATGCTTTGCTTTTACTAATCTCCATAGAGTTTCCAAATCATCTCTGTCAAAATCTTTAATCATAATAATAAAAGCTGAGTATCTCTTTGAATTTCCATCAGCTCTTTTGATTTGATAAAAACCAATCTTTCTTTCTTTGATGATCTTCCAATCAACAATGCTTGGAGGTTTTATAGCTAAGGGTATAGCATCCATTGCTACTTCCTCTTTATCAGGAACAATCTCAATAAGCTTTCTCATTTTAGCTTCTTCTTGATCATCATCTATCTTTTGCTTCTTTGCTTTCTCTTGCTCTAATTCATCACCTGCTATTTTAGAGCTGCTTTCTTGTGCTGTATTTGCTTTAGCTTTCTTTGATCCTTCTTTCATTTTAGTATCCATATCAACAAACATGTTTACCCTTGTCATTTCTTTATCAAATAACTTCTAAATTTCTGCAAATGACTTGTTCTTTAATTGACTTTACTTATATCCAGCCATGTGTTTCAGATAAGTTAACATTGTACTTTTCTTTTGTGCTTTAGTGGGTGGTTTGTTCCTCTTTTCTTGAGCTCTTAATGCTGCAAAATGTTTCTTTCTCTTCTCCAAGAGTTCTACAAACAATCTTGCCTTCTCTTTATTTGTCAATTCCTCTTGCTCTCTTGCTTGCAATCTTTCAGCCAGCAACCTATCAGCCTCTATCATTGCTTGTGTGTTATCCCATGATTCAATTAAGGCTATGTTGGCTTCTACTTCCTTTTGTCTTGCAAGCTTTTCTTCTTCTTCCAGTTCAGCTTGTAATTAAGCTTCAATCTTCTGGCAACTTCCTCATCAAATGCAATTTGATCTTTCTTCTTCAAAGGAATTTCAGGCTCAACCATTTTTGTCTTACCTTTGTCTTTATCCTCTGGAAGTTGTGATTGTGAAGAAGAAAATATTAGTGCATGTGCTTGCTCCTCCTGATCATGAAAAATAATTCCTTTAGCCCTTGATCTAACAGGTGTAACTGTTGTAGCAGCAGTTGTAACAGCCTTGGGTTTAGCTGCTTTGATTTCTATTAAGGTCTAAGCCAGAGTCAACTCATCAACAGTTGTTGTTGTAGTACTGGCAGTAGTAACTACTTCACCAGCAGTAGTAACTAGATCAGCAGCACTAACTGGAATTGAGCTTGTAGTTGTAGCAGCATTAACCACATGTTCTTCAGTCTTTACAAACACCTCATCACCATTAAGAACACCAGTATTAAACATCAAATCTTTATCATTTCTCCCTTGAGTCTCATCGATCAAGGTCACCTCTGCATCAGCATTAAGATCAGCTATTTTCCTCCCCTGTTTGGATGCATCCTCCTGAGCACCCAAACTTTATTCAGAGGATTCCACTCTCCTTGAACTACCAACTTTGTATAACCTTCTAAGCCCATGAGGTCTTGAATTTTTCTTCTTCTTAAGCTTCTTTACTCTTTGTTTCAAACTTAAAATTTCATGTGCTTAAGAAGCCTTTGAAGTCTCCAAATCAAGAACCTTTTTTATAGGCTGGTACAAATTTCCATCAATTCATTGAGTTGAAGTCTATCCTCACTATTGAGACGTGGATAATTGGAATGTGTAGGTTCATGTTCCTCTGTAGGACTACTGGATTGAGGTATCTCAGTGCCCTTTCTTTGTTTCCTTCTAGATTGTTTCTTATGAGGTCTTGATGTAGATGGTTGAGTAGTAGTGGATGTGTGATGGGGATCAGTGGGAACTGCTGACCCTTCACCCACTTCTTTAGGAGCTTGAACCATCATAGTTTGAAATAAAGGTGTGACCCTACCAGAAAATCCATTTCCTTCTGATTGCTTCCATTTTACTATATATAGAAATATAAATAAATATAT